>DWIA01000211.1:0-12481 GCA_018248195.1 Archon apollinus
GCTTCACGGCAGAATAACTGGCCCTGGGGTGGTACCTACCTAGACGGATTTCTGCATAGAATCCTACCACCAGTATAACCAGGTCCCGAAGACTTAAGATATCTGAGCGAGCGGAGTATATTAGATAAGATATATGTTATGAGCGAACGCCTGGTCCATGTTCCAAGCGTTAAAAGGAGGAGGCTATAGTTTTTTTTTCTATAAACATTGACATGGCTATTATGCGAACTTGTGCACAATACACTTGCGATAAAGTTCATTATATTATTTAGTTTTTTCCCTAATAATTTTTGAAAGAAATTGCAACCTTGAACTCTGAGTTAACGTCTTATTTATATTTTTGGACTTAGTTAACCGCAGTTATTGATTATTAATTATACATGTTGCGTAACTTAATTTTTTATTCCATTACTTATTGAACCGAATATTTATTAAAAATATGAATAAATTGTATTTATGTAATAGTTAATACAAAATGTAAAGTATAAAAATATTATGACTAGGTAAATTATTTACAAATAAATAACCAATTATTTACATAAATACTAATTGACAATAACTTAATTATATGATAACTACGATAACACCTTTACAATATAAAAGTTTATCGTTGTAACTTGCAGATGATATTGCAAGTTGTTCGTAACGTAACCGTTACACGAAAATATTATATTGCAGTCTTTGGTACATATACTATAAGTTGCTTTGTATGGGTGTCAATAGTTATCAAAATAACTGTTTTTGAAACCGATTACGCGTAACCACGAAACTGCATATAACCGATTGCGTGCAAAAGCTATTACGACCCACCTCTACTCTAACCACTAGTCCGCGCGGTCACTGCCACTATAAACACTGCTTAACTGGATAATCTGTATCGGAAGAAATAAACTGGTTTTAAGAGGTTCAAACCTCAGTCCGCTATTACATGGCTCAAACTTCTGGGAAGTTAATCAGCCTGATACTTTGTTATTCAAATTTCATACCTCTAATATTTACTAAAATTTATATGCATTAGTTAATATACGGGCGTTAATATACATACACAGAATTTATTAGTAATGTGCGCTAAATCCATTGAACCTATATTAAAGCATATTATATTAAAATATGGTGGCGTACATTTGTTTTGCCTACTTTCTGACATAACGACTTTTACGACAATCAAACGCAAGTATTTAATTCGATATTTATTGGCGCGAAAGCCATGTACAAGATGGAATGAGGCAAAACCCCTTATTGTTAGTTTACTTCAGTGACACTTTGTGTCAAATGCAAAAATACGAATGATTTCGAATTTAAAAAGGTGATAGGATTTCTATGCAGGACTTCGTCTAGGTAGGTAACAACGTGCCAGATATATCTGCTGTGAATAAGTGCTGTATTAATATTGTGCTTCTGTTTGAAGTGTACTGAGAACTAATGTAGTTACTGGGCGTATGAGACTAAAGAACTTATGTGGCAGGGTGATGAGCGTAATACGGAACAGAAATGTTCTGGGTGACAGAGCATTTGTTATGGGCAGACGTTGCAATTACCATCAGGTAAACGACATGCTCTTCGTGTCACTTTATTTCATAAAAATTATTAATTATTTGTTTTATCAAAAAATAACACGTTCCCTCACGCGTGTGAGCATTGGCGCTGCGGATTGCTGGTACGATTCCAGCTAAAAAGTTACATTTCAGGAGCGATGCTGAAAGTTTTTAAACATACAAGTTGCCTCCACGACCGTTTATAAAAGACTTCCTTACTCTACAGGATACAGGTATTTATATAAAATGTAATGCTTACTTACACAACATTGCCTTTACACGAGGCTCTTTTGTAATTAAGCATGTAGGTTACCTGAAACCGAATGGACTAATCACAATACGACAAGAGTGGTTACAGCGATGCCCGCTCGTAGCGGAATACGATGCTGCAAAGCAAGTTTTCTTATCTTTGCGTACTGTGTATTTGATACGGCCTAGTGGTCAGAGTGTCTGACTTCTACGTTACGGGCCCTGGGTTCGAATCCCAGCTGAAGTCAAGAATTGAGCTTCAACAATCACAAATTGTTGCTTTTCTGGTCTGGCTGTGTTTTGATTTTCACCTTATTGGTAGTGCACATGCAAACACAGGCATGGCACTCACTCGCCCCAACCCGCCCTTACCCAATGTAACGCTCTTGTGATAAGATCGTAGGTAGGCTACGATGCAGTGTCATAGACACGGAGACAATTACAACACAACCAGACCCGAAGACCAACAATTTGCGTTTTGCAAAAATTTTGGCTTCGGCTTGGATTCGCACCCAAGACCCGCAGCATAGAAGTCAGGTACTCCGACCACTAGATCACGCGGTAGTTACTGTATATTATAACTACGGAAATAATATTAATAATAAAACAGTAGTTAACAATTAAAACAGAAAAGAATACTCCGCTTAACAAATACTTTTTTGTTCAGAAATAAATACAGGCAAAAGAAAACCATGTACCTGGCGAAGAAAATCGTTTCACTGAAGTAGCTGACCGATTAGTACCTACTGTGTCCTTTCAATTAACGCATGCCCTATAGATAGTAATCGTTTTAATATATGGGCTTTTCCTGACTGCCTTTTGAGCGTTCAATTTATTTCTTTCATATATGCATTTATTAAATTCTTATCCAGATAGTCAACTATTATATATACATGTAACTAGAACATCATCTTCATCATCATTTCAACCTGTTTAAATTTCACTGCTGCATATAGACCTCTCCTATAGAATGCCAGAAAACACCTCCTTGAGACATCTGCATCTAGCGACTTCTGCAAATCTCTACAGGTCGTCACTTATTTGCGTCGAGTACACCCCCTCGTAGGTGGACTACGAGGGGGTGCACTCGACGCAAATAAGTGACACAGTCTAGCAGGCCTCGTCTTATTTTTTTGGGAGGGATTTGGAGGTGGGAAGTGTCCGCGACGCTGCTCCAATGCGAGTAGGCGGACTCGGCGGAATTTTTATTTCTCAGAATAGAATATGATTGTATTCATTATCATCATCATCATTAAAACAACGAAGCACTTATCCCGGATGTTAATAAATCTTGGTCTGTCAAACATGTGGAAGCGATGCCCTTTTATCTAAAGGGCGGAAGTGGTACGCCACTTATGGAAATGGAAAAGAACAAGAGGCATTATTACTTTTTTTGGAATTAAACCGAAAAATCAAACTTTATTTATCAGGTTCCTATAAAGATGTAAATACCATGTTATAATAAAAGGAAAGATTTGATTAAAAGTAATTTACAAATCCATAATATGTGGAACATAAGTACTTAGCGATTCCACCATTAAAAAACATGTGCCTTAGAGTAACGCCCTGGATAAACTTATAAGAATTTTGCGTTGAATGTATATATTATATTTTAGTATAAGTAATGTGACAATGTATATATTTAATATAACATTGTGTTGATTTTGGAATATTTACAATTTTTTTTACTTAAGAAAATTATTTAAGTAGTTTTTACAGAGTATTTACAAAGCAAAGTCATTTAACAAATAGTTATCGCATTGCGCCTCAGCTAATCGAGCCAGGAATATTTATCTTTAGTCTATTTAAATAGTCAATCACATGCATAATTATTGTTTTCAAGATTCTTTATTACTATTTTAGTTTATGCCTTCTACATACAGTTACCTATTAACCTGTCCAGTCACAGACCCTTTTGACACTCGGTGTTCTAAAATGAATCGGAATAAATAGGTAAAATAAACCCGATAAAATAATTAAAATGTAGTTTTATTAAATTTAAAGTATTCAAGTACATTTAAGAAGTCAAAAATTAAACTAGAATGTATAAAGAATATAAATTTAAAATAATTATATATGTACATATATAACATGAATGTCCATACTAAAAAAAAATGCGTTTGTTACCTTGCACGCCTAACCTGCTAAGCGAATTTATACAAAATCTGGCAAGAAAGGAAAACAAGGAATTTTTAAAACCTAAATTCGGGCGTATATTCGTGGTCGCGGTCATTTAGTCCGTCCTTTGTGATCCTTTAGTTTTTAATATGATGAATACAAAAAAAATAAGTAAGTAAAACATCTGTTATGAACAGACGTTTACGTTTACACTTACCATCGGGTGAGCGTTTTGCCCGTTTCGTCACTTTATCCCATAAAAAAATTGAACTGTAACTTAAGTACGTTTGGCGAAAAAAAAAGTGTAATAATATGTATGATGTACTTAAAAAATTAAACATTACTTTATATTATATATAAATAGCTTTAATTTCGAAGCTTTGGCTTTATATTTCGCAGTGTCGCGAAGGGAAACGCAATTCAAGTTTAAAACGCCTTAATGTATATTCTAATTAGAGAGTCCCGCGACATTTTAACCAAATTTCCCACTTTTATTGCAAGGCATGAAGTTTAACGATAATAGCTGAAATTCTAAAAGAATTTGTGAAAGTAGTTCAAATTTCAAAAATTACATATTTTCGTAGTACGGATTTATTTGGTTAAAATTCTATAACTTCTATTACGATTTCGAGGACATTTGTACTGTATGGCTGTAGAACCCAAAACAGGTATTTGGGTTCTACAGCCATCCATCACAACTTCCTAAGTCTGCCATCAAGCATGCAATTCGGTTCCAAGGGTTAGCTGGTATAACTACTGGGCATATGAGACTTAAAAACTGATGTCCCATGGTGACGAGCGCAATGTGGTGGCAAATCGAAATGTTATGTATGAATAAAACATTGGGGTCTAACTTTATAACAATATTAAGCACTAATTCCCCAAACGATCCTAACAGAAATGTCTAGCAAGGGCGCTGCTTGACCTGAGGCAAGTGGAACATTTATTAGATTTCTACAAATGGAACATTATTACGTGTGGCACAATAAACATAACACAGACCGGCGAGGGGTACGATGAAGTGCAATTTTTTGCGCGACTGCTCACAAATAGGATAATTATGTTTTCAGAGTTCATATATGTTTCTATGTGAGTTTCTTTATTCTAGCATAATTTCTGAATGGCTAAACCAATTTAAATGCATGAGGTATCGTTAGAATCCTTGCATAATTCCGAGTAACACAGGCTTGAAAAAATTATAAAATGCAATTTGGCAGATGTGATACATTAATGAATACAAGCCTAAATTTTAAATAAACATCTATTAGCGCATGTGACTATCGTCTAAAAGTTGACATTCTGTAGCATAATATGCAAACGTATGTAGCTTGCGTTTAATAAACAATCAGTTTGCCATCCAACCGCGCCTTTCATTGACGTTACATTGGCGACGAGTCGATTACCGCGCGTTCTTATTAATGTCGTTGTCATTGTTCGTAATAATGCCTATTGGTAAATTGGAACCGTTCGATTTAACTAGTAAACTATAGTCCGCGTACATTCGTAGTGTCCAGCAATTTCTTTTGTTAAACGAGTTTAAACCGGAACTGCTAGTGCCAATGTTAATAACCGTGGTCGGTGATGCAACGTACTCGTTAATTTGACGACCTTTGTTCACCAGCTCACCCAGAAGATAAACATTCGAAGAGCTTGTTCGCTTAGTATCAGATCATTTATAACCGCAACATTCCAAAATCGCCGAGTGCGACGTCAGCCACTCTCAAAACATTTACAAAATCTCAATCATTTGGCGATGACCTGCAATTTTGGGACATCTCTGGAAGAAAACTTGCGAGAACAATTTGTATCTGGTCTCAAGAGCGAGACCATGCGATCAAGAACTATTGCCGAGCAAAATATTCGATAAAAAGAGGCGGTGGAGTTGGCTCTGGCGCTAGAGGCCGCAGAACGGCATTCGAAGGTGAGCGGCGCCACGGAGGCAAGACAGACCTTGGAGGTATGAAGCAACAGTGCGGAGGTAGGCGAGGGCTTGCACCAGGCGAGCGCACGTGTGTGAAATTGACACCAGTAATCCTATTTCTACGATAAGTGAACAGTTTTACTTGCGCCGTTACGTAGCTACGTCGATTGACGAATTAAATCCTTAGATTATATTTCCGTAGATGTAACAATGGGAGATGTAGTGGCTTATAATTGTGCTTTATAATCCAAGACGAGGGACTCTATGTGGAAGACAATGAATTCGGATCTTAAACATACACCAAATAAATCTTAGTTTTTGATGATCCATTTGGGAACTGACTCACTACAGAGTTTCCCGAAGTATTCACAAACAAATTATGCACATGTTCTAAAACCCTTCAACTACATCTCAGTGATGACGAGCCCGTATATGCCGCTTCAATCCCGGGTTGAACAAGACCTTCGGCGACTCGAAGCCAAAGGTACCATTTATAAGCTGGATCATTCCGATTTTGCTACCCCCAAAGTACCAGTACGGGATGTGTATCGCGAACGCTTAATTCATCAGAATAATAACAGCCTATTAGATTTCCTAATCTAAAGCCACCTGGCTCTCGCAATTTTTACGGGGTTACAGAACATCACCAATTTTTTGTTGACGTTGGCGATCCGGTGTTCGCGTGTAGTTATAGACCAAATGGGGCAAAGTGGTACGAGGAAACAGTAGTAAAAAAGGGGCCACTTTCTTAAAGAGTCAGTATGGGCGACGGTGTTGAAAGGACAAAGCATCAGGATCAAGTACTACCTATTCACCGAAAAAATATTCCCTTTCGCATCCGAATATCTGTGCATCGAATGTTCCTAGTAATAACAATGTCGAAAACGAACCTGATGGTGACGCTGACGACACGGTTGAAAATGCAACCGGGGAGGGAGCTGACAGGAAAAGCTAAGAGACAATAATAAATGGAAACTCTAATGCCATTGCAAGCACCTCGTCACTCATCGAATGTAGCGGCTCGGGCACTACCTGCGTATATGCGTAAAAAAAAATTATGTAATTTTTTAAGACTTGATGATGATTTTGGTGTTTTTTTTTGTTCTGATTTGATTGGTTTTGTTGTCTCGTTAGATTTGGAAAATGTGTAGCGTAATATGCAAATGTATGTGGGTAGCTTGAGTTTAATAAACAATCAGTCTGCCATCCAACCCTGCCTTTAGGTGATTATAAAAAAAATCAAAATAAATAAAATTTTATTATTGACATGTGCTCGTCCCCTATATTGCGATTTTCGACCGTAGCGCCAATTTGCTAATACTGTCGGAAGCTGTATCAAGAAAAAAGTAACAGCGTTACGATTGAAATCAACCCGCACTCACATCACAACAAGACCCGAAAACAATTTTAACTTAATCTGAGATTCGAACTCACGACCGACGTTTTAGTGTTCAGGAACGGAGAGCCACGCGCCAAGCGGTCATCAGACTTACTGAATATTTCACAGAATAACCCACCTCTGCTAAATTTATCTGCAAATCTCAATTTGATTCGAACCGCAACCGGTCGTTTGTTAAAATTAAGTTCACCCCTTTCATTGCATCGGTCCAGCGTAATTCCCTTTTATTAGGGTTCCACTGTCATACAAGCGATCCTTATAATGTCACAAGTGCACAAAGTCTACCTATCCATAGGTTCAAAAAGTTTATTAAGCAAATACTTTATAAAAAGGGTTATTATATAAAATAATACATAATAGACTATGGAAATAAGGTGATCGCTGTCAGGCTGTTGCTATAAGCTAATAACTTAAGTAACATTTATTTAACAATATTGTTTCATTAACAAAAATAGTGTGGAAAATATGATTAATAAGAGGAAACCTGCGGAATTTCTTTCGCCTATTTCTTCTCCGAACAAGGGAACATCATTACAAAGCGTTGATACAATCTACGTTGTTAAAAAAATGTCATTTGACTAACAAAATTTGTATTACTTACGTTAGAGAATAAAGACATTTCATTTCATTTCATTTGTTTTTTATCGTAATGTAGGACAAATTGTAACACTTAACTTGTACAGTCTCTTGATTATTACTTCTATTTTTTTATTATTTCGTCTAAAAATGAAAGGTTGTTTGCAATATTCCGACTAGTGCCAGTTATTCTGACTTCCAGCAGTGCAATGATGTGCAAACATTTTCGTATATCGGTTTGAAGGGCACTGATAGCTAGTGTGATTACTGAGCACTGAGACTTAAAAAACTAATGTCTCACGATGGCGAACGCAGTGTGGTGCCACACAGACATGTTCTGGGTAAAGCAGCATTTGTTATGGGCAAATGTTGCACTTATCATCGCGTGAATGATTTGCTCGTCTTGTCACTTTCTTCCATAAAAAACGCTTCATATAAATAACTCACTGAAATTATTGTGTTATAAAACTTTATTTGAACCTATGGTTTTTATAGAAAGTTATCGTCTAATTTTGTTTACACTTCAAAAACATTGTTAATCATTGCAGAATGTATTGATTGTTATGAAATTTTGTAGCTTACTTTGTTTTTATTTTGATTTTAGAGATTTAAGCGGTGTAAAGTCATCTTTATTTTAATTTGGAAATGCTCCAATGCGGGTTTACATACTTTACTAGTTGTCGAAATATTTATGTTCCTTAGACATGCCGGTTTTTTCTCGATACCTTCCTTCACTGTTGCGCCTGGTAAATCAGCACTTAAAAATACAGAAAAATTTCAGAGGTGTTAAACGCTTTTGAGGGACGGCGAGTGTTGTTCTTTAATAACTAGGTAATATACACAATTTTATTTGTTGTATGCGGATTTTAGAAAATTATCTTCCTTTCTTTACAATCAAGACTTATTTAAAACGTAACAAATGACAAATACACATATGAAAGTAATGCTGTATCACCCAGAACATTTCTGTGTGGCGCCATAAATGACCATCATCACCTTGAGATAATACATCTATATGCATACTATTTACACTAACCATCAGTGCTAATGGCCACTCGTACGTCAGATATTTTCTTGAATATGGAACTGTCGTTTGGAACCCGCAATACAAACCCTCGAAAAGGCACTTGAAAGGATTCATAATTTACACCTGAGGCTTATTTCTGGTGGCAGGCTTCCTATGCAGGAATCCGTCTAGGTAGGTACCACCCCAGGGCCAGTTATTCTACCGTGAAGCAGTGGTGTGCAAACATTAGTATGTTTCGGTTTGAAGGGCACTGTCAGCTAGCGTAATCACTGGGAATTTGATACTTAAGAACTGATGTCTCAGTTTGACGGGCGCAGTGTGGTGACACACAGAAATGTTCTGGGTGATACAACATCTGTTATGGGCAGACGTTGCACTTGCCAGCAGGTGAACGTTTTGCTCGTATCGTCACTTTTTCCAATAAAAAAAAATAAAAAAGTCCAGAGGACTAAATATGACTTGACTAAATAAGTCAGTGAAACAGAGCAGCGCGTAGCGTCGTACTCTGGTTTTGGATTCGGAATAATTTAGGTTTGTATTCGTTGATTTTACTCTCTTACTGATTCACTTTGTATAACTAGTCAACTACCCGAGTAAGTAAAAAGTCACTACTGAATCAGACTAAACTGAATCATTAAGGTGAAATGAGAATAGTTAAGGCGAATGATTCATTTGGCTGAATCAGACTAAGTGAATAACTTCAGTATAGTGAATTAAGATTACCCATGTCTAAAAAAAACGAAAATCCGTAGTGTCTACTAGTGTTCGAACTGTGCAAAAAAAGCAGAAGTCTGTTTGATGGCAGAACAACTGGTAATATGGTGGTACCCACCTAGGTGGAATCCCGGATAGGAATACTAACATCAGTAATAATAAATATACTAATTTATGAAGCAAAATATTGCAGCACATGTTGACTTTAACGATACCCACGATATGAAATGCGGCGACGTCAGAATATTTTTTTTATAAAACATACATTCAGTTCTTTACTCTGTGTTATAACTGAACCAGTTAATTTGTCAATACCTCGTGAAAATTGTTTGTGTCAAACAACGCATTCCCGAGATGAAGTTTCTGGAACACCATCTCATTCTTAGTCAAGGTGCCGGTTTTGTCAGCTAGCAAGTATTGTATTCTGCCAAGTTCCTCGGGTATCGTAGTGGAGCGCATCACTGTGCCCTCCATCCGTTTGTCGCGTTGTATCGTCCATGAATAAAACGCTTTACCCATGTCGAGGTTAACTCTCAAACTGTGAATAAAGAAATACAAGGTTAGTATGTATTATTGTTAAAGATGATTGAGTTGATTTTACCTTTAAATTAGCTAAATCAAATAAAACAATTTTTTTTTAAATTAGTATACATATCGTATACATTTTTATTTTAATAGAATAAATTCGGTTTTAAGTTAAATAATTTCGGACGAGCTTATATTATGTCACAGAGACTTTTACAGTCACATTATCCAAATTAATATTGATTAGCCGTATTTAAGTTAAACAAATTACAATTCCTAGATTAGAATAAATTTGTTAAAATTATTGATTATGCAATTATTAAAATATAAACTATTATACAATATGTATTAACAATATTAATAATGCGATGCAAAATTGAACATAAAAAATAAATTCCTGTAATCGTATTTCTCAGCTCTATTGGTAACAGAGAGACGGGGACCTGGAGTCTTTCTATTTGCGCTTACATTGCACTATATCGTGCGTAACTGTCTTGTCTCGAAATTCGAAATAGGTTAGCGGTAATAATAGGGCATAATCTCTTTTCATAGGATAATATTTAAGCAATGGACTATTAATATGCTGGTGAAAAATATGAAGAAAAGAAAAAACAGAAAAAAAGAAGAAAGAGAAGACCTGCCCCAATATGCAGCCTCTGCTTAAAATTATAATACATGTAGCATTCCCCGCCAGCTCTCAGTTTTTTGAATATTTTCATATAACTCTTTTTTTGCGAGATTGTTACTTGACAAATTTAGAGGAAAATTACTTTGCTAAGATCCGCATGCAAAAATGAAAAATTGTATGTGTATTTACCTAGTTTTTGAAGAGCACCGCCCTCCCTCCCACAATAGCGTGCACAAGCAAACTATTACCGCCATCAGATACCCTTCACCACTACAACACTACCACTAGGCAATACACACCACTTAACCAAAAAACGCGACACGTGTTTCTCTAAAAAACGAGGCATTCTCAAGCGATATAGACCCTACGACAGATAGCCGCCGCTTGGACAGATAGTCCACCGTTGTTACCAATCTGATTGTCAAGCGAGGTGATTACGCCAAATCCTCACTCCTTGGCAGAGTTCTTTGCCCAGCAGTGGAGTATTAAGAGGCTAATGATGAAGAAGAAGATATCAGAAACTTATTAAGAAATTCGATTTTTTTGTGTTCATTCTATAAAAATTATAAATTTTATACATATGTTGTAGAAATTATATCTCGTACTCGTAACAAGCGACTGTTAAAACATTTGTATGAACTATACCGTTATGTATACTAAAGTAATAAATGCGAAAGTAACTCTGTCTGTCCCTCTGTCTGTTTGTAACCATTTCACGACTAAGCTGCTAAACCAATTTCTACAAAGCTTGGTAAGGAGATAGTTTACATCCAGGGGACCGACATAGGTTACTTTTTATCCCAGAAAATCTAATAGTTTCCACGGGGTTTTTAAAAAACCTAAATCCGCGCGGACGTCGTCGCGAGCATCAGCTAGTATACAAACAAAAGCTCAAGTCATTCCGTCATACTCGATCAACCTCTATAAAGCCATAATCGCATAATGGAATCGACGTCTAATAAAAAAATCGTCTATTGTTTCCGAGTCGCTAACGCACCTCCCTCGGGGACTACGTTCGCTTCAAAATGTTTTTATGTTACAGGTTAATGGGTTTTGGTCTAGGAAGTTTTTGTTAAATCTTATAAACAGAATGTATTTTACGTGTAGGTGGTTCAGCGGCTATTGTAGCTATATAATAATTCGTATTAAGTTAGAATTTCAGTGTCAGTATCGTACCAACCTATCTCGTCCCGTGGGTGTCGTAAAAGGAGACAGAGGGAAATGAAAACTAGGAGATGGACATTCATCTTCCTGATATATCTGAATAAATAAACTGCGGTTGCCAACCCGCCTGCCAATCGTGGCAACTACGGCAAAATCCCTTCAAAATGAGAACTACAAGCTTCTCTGTTTTGTGGCAATGTAATGGGGAGGGCTATGATCAGTAGTGGAGTAGTGATAGGCTGCAATGTTGAATAGTGTAAAAATTTAGTGTGTAGTGATTTTCTATTTAATACTTCTATTTAATCATCAATCTAATAATTAAAATTCCAATTCTGAGCCTAGTCCTCTTTTATAGACTCTTACTCTTATCTCTATACTCTTGACGATCACATCTCTAGTGGTCCGGAGTAACAGAGTGCAACCAGAGTCGAAAGTTTTGTTTGTCAGGTCTGGTTGCGTTCTGATTGTCCCCATGTCGCTGACGTTGCATCTAAACCTAACCTAAGATCCTAAACTCACGAGCCTTACATTGGGTGCGGGTACTTTAGGTCTAGTGAGGTTCTCTTTGTTTGCGTGTACACTTACGGCACTTTAATATCTCCTGCGCAGTTGATAGCTTCCGGTG
>DWIA01000212.1:0-12481 GCA_018248195.1 Archon apollinus
ATATTCGCGTAGGTGATTCTAGTCCTTACTTTCGAGGCAAATTTAGAATTGAATTATGTATGCGTTATGCGATCGAAATAATTGAAATTAATACTGCATAATATTAAAAATAATAAATAAATAAGTTCTGGTGTACAAAAAATACTGTAAAATGGTAACAAACGTTTGGTAAATTATATTGGACATAACTACTAGAAGGTGTTAAGGTACAGAGGGGCTTCGAAATTGGTGCTGGTGCTATTTTAGTGTAGAAGAAATATAACCCCATCAATAAAACAGGCGTTTTTATAGGATTACGTGGATAAAACAGGCATCGATCTACATATTGGTCGCAATCCGTTGCGCTGCCCCTAAAGTACAGACAAAACCCACACATTCTAATGTACCTAACTATTTCATACCATCACAGATCAGCTTTGCCTTCGATAAAGCGTCTACAAGTGTAAAGCTGCGATCGACTTTGAATGACATCGATTTGAAAAGTCGATAATTCTATTTGTAAACAATTAAACTCTAATATCTATATTTTTGTATTGTGATTATTTTTTTAAAAAAATGTCTGTCAAGGAACTAGCTTGTTTCGAACGGATTTCTTTAAAATCGCAGCTTCACAGCACAGTGCACTATTCAATAATTTCTATTTAGATAAAGAGAAATAAACGTGGGGTTTCTAACAGATCCTAACCGATGTATTTCGTATATAGAACGTAGTAATCGATGTGACGAGAATGAGCACTAGAAAAGGAATTTCGTAGAACATGTGTACGGAAACAAACTCTTATCACGCTTTGTTCTCGTAAAAAAAATCTTGTTCATCAGGCAACTGAAATTGTATATTCTATAAAACGTACCACAACATTGCTTCCAGGAACTTTGTCACAGTTGATATTATTTACAAATATATCTGTACTTTTATTATACGCCAGGTACTACTTTCCATTCTATTCTCGAAAAAATAAAACCTTCCGTTGTTGTTAAACAATTTACATATTCAGTCCGCTCTCTCGAGTGGACCATAATTTTATGACGTATAAGATTTTCCGTTTAGAACTTAATCTTTTGTTTTGTTATCGTCAAGACGATAAAAGTTGTGTTCACTGGACGGTATTATAGACAAAAACACGGTGCCATAACTTATATATTACGTTCAACAAGCCTAGGTAGAAAAGAGCCGCTAAGGCAAATCAATAGAAAAAAAAAACTTTATTTATAATAAAATCCACTACACTTACTCGTTGATGCGGCCTACTATACATTCGCACTTGGTGCAATGACACTATGATAATTAAAATTTAATAATATATAAACATTCACTTTGAAACACAAACCATTAATCACATTTTCGATTAACTAAAATTCTTCGTTACGTACCCAAGTGTACATTTAGCCCCATTTATGCCTTTGCTGCCCTACGCGCAGAAAGGTCCCATTTTTGCCATAAAACTGGCGATATAAGTATATTCGCGAGAAAAACGAAACTAACTCAAATAAATCGCGCAATATATACGTAGGCTTGTATTACACGACGACCACATTAACATAGTTACTTTAATATATTATACATAACCATTTCCACATTAAAAGTTGATCATTACACTTGTTTACGTAAGCTACTATATTTATATTAGAAAAATACGAAATCATGTACTTTCAGTTAACATATTATATATGTTAATAAAGAACAATATGTTTTATAAAAATACATCGCCTCGCACGGCCATCGGCCGGTAGACGCTAGTACCCATATCATTTTAAAAATCTATGATTTTTAAGGCTCTCTTGCACGTATGTTGAAAATATTTTACATAATTACATTATAAGTAGAATAAAACACTGTAATGTGCTAATATAATATTTACAAGGATTATAATTTCTTTTGTACTGATACGGCCGATAAAAATATCATTGATTAATTTAATTACAACATTCAGATAAACATCTTAGGGAACAACTGTATTTTTTAAACTTGATTTCATTTGCGAATAATTAATTTCTTATAATATAGTGATATACATAGACGATCAAATTTTCAAATATCAACTCCATAAAATCTGAAATAGCCCAGTCGAATGTGACTTGTCCCCGGTTAACAAGGAGGAGGCAACAGTCTCGACACTTGAATTACATTAGTGTATTAATCCGTCTTTTGCAAAGTGCTTCATAGTCTTAAAGAGAAGTTAAACCGTAAAGTTAATAAGTAACGCGGAACTATTGAGCGGCCGGCGCCGCCCTTAGGTACTGCAATTAAACTAACATTTATACAATACGACCTCGACTATCATTACAACGGCTTTCAAATTTCATCATTTATAATCACAGACGCTTTCCTAAATGTATTGTTATATTTTTTTCCCTTCGCACCGGTGTTAAGAGACTATTTAATGAAGATATACACTTAATTTAATTTTGAAATAACACAATATAGGCTGCTCAATAAATAAATCGTAGCTACACGAGACTGGTGTAAAACATCCTGTATATTTATGTAACAGAGATTAGGTAGATAAATATTTGTTTTATCTGTATTGGGACTAGGCACGCGCGGCGCTTCGGCCGGCGCTCGGTGCAATAACTTATTATAATTAATCACACACCAAGTTACAAACTAAAACTAAGTAATAAGTAATATTTGTAAAACATTTTATCTGATGTGGTTGTCGGGAGCGCTTGGCGCAACTTCTCTCATCGCCTTACACTTCACTGGGAGTTCAAGATCTGTGAACAGAGATTTTAAGGTTACTTACTACTTACTTACTTCCTTCTATCATTCAGTTTGTTTATCTATTTTGCATAAATTCACAAAAATAGTACTGAGATAATTTACTACTTAAAGGTAATTTCAGATTCACCAACACCTGTATAGTTCCCCACCAAATATTTATATTAGCAAAATAAGCTGCCGAGTTGATACTGCTTTCAGATCACATAAAATATTATTACGCTATGGTTACGTTAAAGACAATTTTATTTATTCTTCATTTTCTAATGTACAACTTAATTACCATAAGTGAGCAGCCGTGAAGTTCGCGCGGATACATGCGCAGTAACAAAAATTAAGCGTATAACTATAATAAACACCCCTCGGCACGACTCATTCGTGCGCAGGGCTGAGGTAGGAAGAGAGAGAGAGAGAGAGAAAACATGCGCGCACCCACTTGCAGCCAATTTCACTAAGCCTCTTATGATAATTACACTATACCTGATTGATAAAATTTAAATAATAATGTGTAATCAATCGAAATGTTGACAACAACAATGTGAAGTATTACACTATGATCTTGATTCTTTTTTTAAAGATACTTTAGCAAGTTACAATTTGCCTAATAAGGTTCATTTTATTGATTTAGACGATATCAAAACATTTCTAAACAATTACTGCATATTATTTAATTATTAATAATATACTAAGCGTTAGTAAACCGCTATTTAAAACGACAACTTACACCAAACTTATGCTAAATGCTATTTGGCTAAAACGCACCTACGTACTATATATAGCCCTGCAATATATATGTGATGTATAAGTAAGAGTTGAATGAGAATGTTGCCAACTAATTACCTAAGTGTCCTTTGATTTTTAATTTGTAAGAAAGAAGTGAGCAACGTACTGTGTTATAGATTTAATGGGTACACGCATAAACATTAATGCTATGTAAACGAGATCAAAATTTTATTTATAGTAGCCTAAATACTTAAAAGTATTCCATTATGATTATTCATCTGATTAATTATTAGTAAACAAAATAATTTTCGTGTTTTAAAAAGCAAATCGTTCCTAATTTAAACTGAGTAAAAAATAAGCTTAATTAAATTATGCGAGCTAACGAATTTGTAAATAAAAGGAACTAAACAAAATTAATTAACAAAAAATATATAAACACCGACTTCCTTATAAGTTTTCTTTTAATGATACATACATACTGATTTATGATACATGTAAAATAATTTTAAAATTTTCATCACGTGAAAAATAATATATAGAAACCAACAACATACAGAAATAAGACCAAATTTGTGATCTTAAAAATAAGTCCATTACTAAGGGCAGATTTTCTTGTTATTTGTATAATGTTTGTACTGCAAGTGTAATGTGATCTATTTATTTACAATAATAAGTTCACACTATTGTTTATCTATATGTATGTATATTTTATTTTAGAAATTTCCTTATCCAGATTATTTTGTTAATTTTTTCTTGCATACTTAAATCTTGCTATTGCCAGTTGCGTGATGTGTGACGGGTAAATACTGTATCAAATATATTAACATCTGTCTATAACTTTCATGAACAATCATTAAACATAGGAAACAGCTGCAATTATTAATTCAAATCGCAAAGTATAATTGTGAACTAAATCCGTGCAACATTGTAAAACGTGCCAATTATTAACAAGCGTCGGTAAGCGACATAAGAAAGTAAAAGTATTGACCTTGGTTACATCTGTTAGTGTGGTGTGGTTAGTGGTTTGAAAAGGTTGAGATTTTTCCATGTGTCAACGTTTATAGTTAAATTATATGCACGCACTTAATGAGTATTTTTTTTAAACAGCAAGGTTGTTCTTTCTATTACTAATTAAAATCAAAAATAAAACATTAACTCAATACATAAAAGTCAGCTCAGTTAATAGTTCTGAGTAACGTACATGAAAATATTGAAAAATAAAAAATACCGTTTTAAATTAGCGATGCAACGAATACCACTTTGATAAATAGCTATATCGCAACTGCTATGCGGCGAATACTTATACGAATAATACATTTCTTACATTCTTCATTACGTTTCTCATTAATTACTTAGCAATTTAAAAAAGAGAATCAACAACAGACACATTTTTATTTAAAACCATTCTCAAATTGGTTGAGTAATAGACGATTTCTTATATCTGTCTACATATTATATCTTCAGCGAAAAATATTTCTGCGCCTCTCTTTTCAACATGTGAAACCGATATTCGGCGAATTAGAATATTCATTAATTGTGATATTCGTCGAAAACTAATTTAATTTGAGACAAAAGCTAAAAAGGAATAATCTTATTTTTAAATACAACACTGTGGGTCTTATTAGAATACGCCTTTAATTACGTCGATCAAGTTTGATGTACAAAAAATACCTATTTTTTTATTTATTTACTTGACTATTTTTAGACTTGCCTTTTTAGTTTTGGATATAAACTTTCTAATACGGATTTGATGTCTGTTTATATTAAAAATATGAAAACTGAAATTTAATATCGTAAAAAGAAGCCATAACGCAAATTTCATTCATTTAAAAAAATTACGGTTCCTGATATATTTAAAGTGTCTTGTATGATTTGTAAGCGATTAGTATTAGTCAATTTGGTACAATGTCGTGTTTGTTTATAATAAACATAAAACGAGGCCAAGGCGAAGCATATAAAATAAATCATAACATGAACCTCAATTCACTGAGTTATGATTGTAAAAAGGACTACATTACGGAGATTTGTACATGTTCTATTATTGCACAAAATACAAATCTTCGATCATTTCAAAACCAAGAAACTAAATTAAAGCACTAAGCCTATCTGATTAACTAAACGCAATGCTAACTGAAATTGAACTATATTTGGGAATAAACTGGCATTATGACAAATACGGAGAAAATGAAAAAAAAAATGTTCTAATTTTGAAATGGTAATCTTTTTTTATTTATCTCGCTTCGAAGATTGATTTTTTTAAACTATATGAACCTTTCAAGAATGCATTACCAATTAGGTGACATAATAGTCCAGCATTATTTATTTAAAAAAAAAAAACTAATTATTAAAATAATGTGAACAAGAAATACATTCGGGTCAGTTTATAGTGACATAAATCCGACCGCGGCATTTTAATGCTCAAGTAATTCTTAATCAGCATTATTAATTTTCCAGTTTACGAATAAGTAGCAGCGTTTATAAAATTGTATTAAAAACTTTTTAAAAATAAATCCACTTTTAAACTAGAAATCGACGTAAGACTAAAACTATAATAATATGGAATGATATCATCTTTTATAAATTCAGTGGGGGACGAAAGAGATAACAAAAACGATCAAGCCGCATTGCATTCTGTTATGATAGATACCAATGCGTTTAGTTCTTTGTTAGAACGGGTGCATACTAAAAGTGCTGAGCGAGAGTGCGTGTGCATGGTGGGATAAGCTCATCTGAGCCACAACAAAGTAAATGCTTACTCTATATGGGCGAATGCGGCTCAATCGTGTCACTTGGCAGGAAACCGCACCTGACACACAGAGAGCATTCTCTTCAAATAATATCACACCGTCTTGAGGACGCAATGAGTAACGCCCGTTGAATAAACGTCTTGTTGTTTCACTTGCTATTTACGGCTATTTACATTTTATATTTTTTATTGCTTACAGTTAGTGGTTTTTGTTATAATGCCTTTATTTAAAGTAAAGTATGTGTCCTACTGCTGAGCCTCCTTTCATTCTCAGAGTGTTTCAGAGCCGGAGAGTGTCAGCCACTCTAATGCGGGTTGGCAAACTTAACATGTCGATTTTTATATTTATTTCTCAGACTGCAGGATTCCTCACAACTTTCCTTCACCGCCGAGAACGTGGTAAACGTTCAAGCGATGCCGGCACCGGGGATCGAACCCAAGTCACTCGCTTACACCCAGCCTTTATTTATGAACTTTATAAACTACATTGCGCCGGTTGCAGATAATCAGAGTCACTCATTAGTTTTCGTATTTAGGTGACTTGAAACAGCCTTATATCCCAATGTATAAAACATTCAAGACAGCCTCTTTTAGGTCAATCACTCGACATCGGACCGAAATGGGTCAATAATGTGTACAAGTGGGACAGCTCTTGACACGGAACGTTGCAAGATTAATATTTGGCCCGAGACCAACTCAATAAAGAAACTGTAACGCGATGTACGTACAGACTGCCAAAATAAATATAATTCATTCATAAATAAGACAGACGTTTGAATGTACTTTTGGGCCTCAATATACGCTGTTTTTGTGGGTGAAAACGTTTTCTTATTGAATTAAATGGGATTAATCTTGGCGAAAGATATTTGGAGAAAAATATTTGGTAATTTAAGAATAATAAGAAAATTGTAGAAGCAAATCTCTTATTTTTATTTAACTTAGCTGTTTAAATGCTAAATCTATTACGCTAACTATACAAATAACGTAAATATCCATATATATATCCAAAATAGTTTTCAAAGACAAAAACTTACAAATTTAATCAAGTAGTTTAAATTTGTTGTCACAAATTTTGTATCAGTAATTGTTAACAGAGGAAATTTTAATTTTTTTTAATGATGGCCCGGATTTATAGACAAGTTTTAATACGCAACTATGCTACCTTGGTAAATTCTTTGATTGGATTATATAATATTATTTACCAATGTATTTCCGTGACTTTGTTCAAGTGGACCCTAGATTCTTATATAAGAAACATTTGACCTGTTATAATTAAACTAGAATTAATTTAGTCCCATCTTTAATCTACATTACAGGTCAATAATTTTTAAATTATGATATCACAGACAGATTTTTTATTAACATATTTGTGTGGCCATATATTATATATTCCGAGGATTGTTCCGGAATTTTTATGTAAATATTATATTTTCTACCTTAACTAGCTTTTATCTTCGGCTTTGTCTGCTATAATCATAAAAAACTTAACGTCAAGATAAAAAGTATCTTTTCTTATTTGAGGACATAATTTCCCAATATGAAAAATTTCAACGAAATCGAACCAGCCGGTTTGAATAACAATTATCCAAACTTCAGATTATTATACATCGTGAATCATCCTATCAATTATTATCTAAATAAAATAACCTCTTTTGTATAGTCGCCATATTTTTTTATTGATTATTATGCCTTGATGAGCAAACCGTTCACTTGGTGATAAGTACAACGTCTGCTAATAACAAATGCTGTGTCCATCATCCAGAGACAGCAGTTTTTAAGTCTCACATGATCTGTAATCACTATAGCTATCAGTGCCCTTTATACCGACACAATAACTTTTGCACACTACTGCTTAATAGCAGAATAACTGGCACTGCGGTGGTACATACCCAGACGGATTCCTGCCTAGGAATCCTATAGAACGCTCTATATCTAACTCCAGTTAAATTACGAAAAATTAAGATAATCAAATCTTATTCAATTTCAACTTAAATAAAAACAAATAACATTACAGCATTTCATAATCAAAATTATAAGGCATATTGCATGGTTTTGAATATATACAGGTTTTATATCAATAAAGTATTTTCTTGACTATGCACTTTTGTATAATCTTCAACATAAAAGCAGCATTTTGAGTTCAATTTATGCGTCTTACTAATTTTATAAAATTATTCTAAGATAAAGACATTATAAGGTTTTTAATGAAAGATCAACGAGACCAGCTATATGCTAACTTTACTAGAGGAATAGTGTCTTCTACACTAGGATTCTACACTATCTTGCAACAAAAGCAAAACACAGCCTTAAAACTAGAGCACTCCGACTACATTAAATAAATTTAAGTAAAAAAAAAATTATATAGCTCTAGCTCAAAACATGCGGAGTTCGCAGAAATTAATCTAAAAAGGTACTGTAATTTTTTTTTAAATGATTATTGTTATTCGTTCATTGAAATGATTATCATAAATAGGTATAAAGAAAAAGACTGTCCGATTAAAATAGGTATCATAATAAGGAATGCAAGAAGGAATATAACGCGCAGTTAAATTGATAAAACGTGGAGTTGACAAAAGCAGAATATATATAATATATTACAGAGTTTATGAAAAGCGTCTAAATGTAATATACGTCGTACTTTACTGTAAAAGCGTGGGGTAAGAGCTGCCAGTTAAAGTTGCCAAATTACGTATTAAGTTACAATCGTAGTTTCTAATATAAATGTATTTTTTCTAGATCTTTGAAAGTATACAATAATATATAAATTAACTAAATATTTTCATGCGAATTTAGCAACATTTAAGATAAAATTACGATCTTATTAATTTTTATAAAGATCGAAAAATGATTAGACTGTTTTAAAAAAGAAATGAGTTGACACTTTCGTTTAAAAATGTTAAAATACAACGTCTCTTTTTTGAACTTTAAAACGGGACGCTTTTTCCAGTGTCCATATATAAAGTATTTCGTGGAAATAAAAAATGAATAAAGCCTAAAGTTACAAAGCGAATTGCACAAAAAAATGCACGTCGCAAAGGCCACTAATGAGAGGAAGTTTGCGGTCAGTTGTTATACTTTTTGTACCTTCATTATAGAAAACAGTGTAAAACTGGCAACTCCCACACGGTGGGTTAGTGCGCAATACAGATGATCGTATAAACTATGATATATTCATATAAGATAGAGTAACGTACAATCTGTCTAGGGTCGAGGTGTGCTCTGCGTTCCGGTTAACCATTTCGCCTCCATTCGGCCTAGAATGAGACATATTACTGGATTTCTCGTATCCATTGCAGTTTTGGAACAGTACTAATTACTGCCCATTGGCGATAGTAAATATAACACGGGGCATGTAAGTAACAAATGAAAGGGAAAAAGATCTTACAATAAAATACGTAAAAATACTTATATATTAAGTACATTTGCATAAGACACGAATGGTACGATTTCAGATGAGAAAGCAAGGCGAGACGAATCATTTTCTTCAGTAAAATGTACTGTTCAAATTTTAGTTGACGACGTGAAAATGTCGGGCTATAACTCACTTGCGCTTGGCGTGTAGCATTTCCATTAGAAGAGTCTGCGTAGGGGCCTGCCCGGCGCAATGTCGCTGATACAAGTGTTCCTCTCCCCGGGCCGCTAGCGCGTGAATCTCCGGAACCACCATCACCAATTTGCCGAATTTGTCCTGGAAAATTTACCAGTATTTGAAGACAATGCAAAACGATTCAATGCGGAGGCGGGACAGTTGGTTCCAAACAACGCTCACACATAATGGAAGTACACAAGTCCGTCGACTGCGAGGCCTGATAGTGGTCAGCGTACCTGACTATTGTGCAGATTCCTGGGTTCAAATACAAGCCGGAGCTAACGTTATAATTGTCAGCTTTTTGGTCTGGTTGTACAGTGTCTCTTGGCACTGTACCCTAGCCTGCATCCTTACTGAATGAGCGTTGCTTCGGTCGTGGGTAGGTAAAGACAAGCGAGTGCCTGTGTTGTCGCATACTACTCAACCAGAGGCACTATAATATCTCCTGCGCAGTTGATAACTTCCGACAGTATTCGGTAGTTGTCGCCATCCCAAGAAGACGTCATGCATACGATCAAGCAAAGTATAGCAAACTTAAATTTTCCGATGGGAAAAACGATTTGAATAACTTCTATTTACTAAAGAAAAATATTTTAAAAACATTGTTTAAATGACCAAACAACATCAGCATAAGAAAAAGAGAACGACTGGAACCAACTTACTTGGTATATAACAAGACCAATACCAAAAGGAAATGGTGTTAGAATAAATTTTGAAAGTGGAAGAATCTCAAATTTACAATTCAATTGATATTGCGAATCAGATACGTTAGACAAATGTCATTTGTGTTTTGGTTTCATTCCGAGATACCAATCAGTCTGTCTGTCAATGCTAGACATCTATTGTAATGAAAATATAGCGAGACCCGTTCCGCGCCTCGTACAATATTAGTTCAAATCTCTAGATAATAGGTCTTTGTTCGATTCGCGCGCCGAATGAATATTGAGATAGAGATAGAGAAAAATAAATAACTATTTGTTTGCTAAAAAAAAATACAAATTTTTATTCATAAATGCTCTGAACATAAATTATTTTTAATTGTGTCTAGAAAGTTTATGGCTGTTTCAAACACGCTGACAGAATCTTGGTGCAGAGATGAGCTCTAGTTCACCACCAAAACGCGGAAGACAAATTGTGTCCTTTTACATGACTAATCTAAATCAGTCTGTCAGACATCAGTTTTCTACTTGTAGTGGATTACCAGAGATCCACCAGGGGAGGTAACGCCGCAGTGTTACTTATTCTGCCATCAAGCAAACCCAACACAGTGTTTTGGTTTGAAGGGCACAGTATATATAAGACGGCTCAGACCAAGAACGGTGCTTCACAGAACTTCCCATTGCAAAGTTCTGGGTCGCAACGCAACCATCACGGGCGGGGCACTTATCATCAGGCGAGCGACTTATGCGTGTGGTCACTAAAATATTTACCTGTATCGTTGGATAGCAGGTGAGCGTGTAGTCGAGAAGTGCGGCCTGCACTGTCTGATATCCGTCCCGTACACATTTCACGTTCACGATGCCCCTTACCTCTGAAACCCCAAGATTAATCTTCAAAATAAATACGACATCATTAGCCAGGCTGCTCTTCAATAATCAAAAACAAATCACAAAAACAACATAATATTGATCATTCGCAAACACGGCACAATGTCACTTAATCATTATTTTAAGAGATGGATACTGACCCGGATTGAGTAGGAGCAAAAACTTGACGCATATGTAGTCCGGCACGTCGAACTTCAGCTCGGCCAACTTGTTCTGGAGGTCGTTGAAGTGTTCGGCCAACGACGGTACACCAAGAAGACCCAAGCAGAGAAGGTCAAACTTCTGCCCGTTGTGAAGCGTGGTCTCGTCCGGGAGCCCGTTGTGCATCCTCTGGTGGAGGTGATCTAGGACCAACATGTCTGACCATGAGTGCTGCAGGAGCTTCATCTGATCATCGACCTGGAACAAACGACAACCGCATTGCTATACGAGCACAGCAGAGACAAACGGATGGATCGTCATCAATGTTGTGGGGTGTGCCGCCGTCAAGTGTGCGGCGAGTAACGGAGTAGCACATCGCTACGGACAAGCTACATTCATAGTACATTCGCCAGCTAGCAATATCTAGTATTATAAATAACGCTTTATGATAAACATTGCTTAAATTGTGTGTACTACCCCGTCACTCGAGGCATTTGAAAGATTTCACTCGGAATACATTGTTACATACAGACAGCGTTCGTGTACTTTGCGATGTTATTGTGTGACGTCAGTTTCGCGTGACGCAATCGGCCGCGGCGTGCCGCGGAACGTCTCATATATTCATGCTCCAAATAGTTACATTTTCGATTAAAACTTGGAAACTAAACGAAACTCGTGCCCCGTGTTATCTGTTGCGGGCCGATATCTGACAGGCGGCGGGCGGCTCGCGGAGCGTTTCCGTGACCCACATTCTATCGAGTTGCATTAGAATACACGGGGCGGTGCGCGCGTTAAATTCGCCGTTTACGAAATGTTACAACTGAATTTTAGAGCTCGCAGCAATTGCCACACCGCGGCGCTTGCTCAACGCCGGATCGAGATCGGACCGTCAAAATCGCACCAACCAATCTGTCGGAAGGATCTTAATGTTGCGATTACATAGAATTACGACCGACGGATTCCGACTCGTGATTCGAATCGAGTCAGACGCACCTATCATTACTACGAACTTAAAT
>DWIA01000213.1:0-12453 GCA_018248195.1 Archon apollinus
ATGATATTTTAAGCGACCACCTGTAACGACGTCAACAGATTTATTACCTTGTGGCATTCCCTACGAATTAATCGCGGGCGATAAAGAAAAATTCTTGCAAGTTCACAAATTCAGTTTGTTTGTGTATTTAAACGTTAGGTACGATGTAGCAGGGTTTCTTAGTTAATCTGTCGCGGGTGCATTTTTCAGACATATATTCAACATCCACAAACACCTACACCCGGAACAACTTAACATAGGTAAAATATAAATAAACCAAAAGAGAAAAATATAATTAAAAACATACAAACAAATAATTACTTGTATAATAATATAAACAAATACACCCAATACATTTATAACTATTTCTCTTCACACAATACATACATAATAAAATTAATTACAAAAACATCAAAAATTTGCAGCAATGCTACGAGTGCTGCCATCTAGTGAAGACTCGTGGAACGTCGTTTAATCATTTTAGCTAACTTTAATTTTTTTGCTAGTTTAGGTTTATTAATTAAGTATACTGTACGTTTGCAACCTCATGCCTTTAGTCTTTTACGAATTACTCAAATTTATTTGAAGCCTTTAAAATTATGTGCTTAAAAAAGTATTATTGTATTTAATATAAATTTGTGCTCTACATAAGTATATACTTCGCAATATCCGCATCTGCATCATTATAAATTTAATAGAAGTGAAATTATACTGATTGTGTTATTAATATATTTAAGTCAAATCAGAGAGTTTTAGACCATTAAAACACTCCGAACCAATGTTTTTTTTTAATGAAACTGGTTTTTAATGAATCCGTTTTATGGCAGTCATGTGGTTAAATGGGTTTACTTAAACTTATACTTAATAGCTCTACTGGCTCTCTGGTTTGAGCACTGGCTAATCGACCTACTTCTTGTCTGCGGATTGCGGGTTTGATTTTCACACGGAATTAATATTTGTTACTTATTCTGGGTTCGCGTGTTTATTTATTCATATGAAATTTGTGTCTTTAATACGCATCCACGTTGGGAATACCCACTGCTGGTAGGATTCTTATGTCAGAATCCATCCAGGTAGGTACTACTCCAGGCCAGTTATTTTACCTCACTGACTACTATACTGACTGAATGATAGTGTAATCACTAGGCATATGAGATTTAAGAATTGAAGTCTCTGTGCATGTGTATTGTGGTGCTACACGGAAATGTTCTGTGTGAACAGCATCTGTCATAAGCAGACGTAGCACTTATTATCAGGTAAACGTTTTGCTCGTCTTGTCAGTGTATCAAATAAAAAAATCGCTTTTTTAATGTAAGGTATCTTTTAATGCAGCTTCTTTAAAGATAATATTAAGTTTTGATTTTACAGTTAAGTTGGATTTTAGTTTTTGTCAATGCAGCTCCAGTGCACCTCGAATGGCATAAGTTTAATGTAGAGCGTTTTTGTACAAACTCATTCTAGAATAACTAATTCTAGTTATCGTTCCATTAATTCGTCAATACTAATGAGTACTGCAGATATACCAGCTAGACTCGTTAGAATTTAAATGTAGAAGCTAGAGATTCTACATTTAATTAAAAATATTTACATCTCCACTAGATCTCTACATTCTGTGTGTTATATTAGTATATTCTAATTATTCTTCTGAGTCAAATTTCTTCCTAACTTCGTATTACTGTATGAAGTTCTAGTAGTAATAATTTATTGTTGTACTCAGTAAACTAGTCTATAGTTAGCTGCTGATTTCATTTGGAGTGTATCGACCATTTTATAAAGAAGGAAGAAAATACTGTTTCAAATTCTAATAACATAATGAAGATATAATTTCTGGTGTGAGTTAATTTCATTAGCATATTTTGGAGCTACAGTTTCATTTTGCCATAGTTATATTAACAAAATTATATTAACGTGTTTGATGTTCTTATAGACGATATTTTTATTTTTCTTTTTCGTATCATACTTATTATGTATGAAAGTAACGAGACGAGCAACTCGTTCACGTGATGGTAAGTCCAACGTCTGCTGTTTTGTGACCAATAACATTTATGTGTGGCGCTGTGCTCGTTATCCTAAATACCGGACATATGAGTCTTATGAAGGGATACCTCATCCCTTCTTAAGACTCATATGTCCAGTAATTACACTACCTTATAATGCTCTTCAGATCGGAAAACAGTAATATTTGCATACTGCTGCTTGACGGCAGATTAACTGGCATTGCGGTGATACCTACTTAGATGGACTCCAGCATAGGAATCCTACCACCCTGCAATTTAATATATTTGCATTGACAACAAGAACATTTTTATAAAAATAAATATATTAGTTTTTACTAAAAAAAAGAGAATGAACCGACATACAAGCGAAAGAAAAAGAATCCTCCGAGGCACGAATCCGTCTAGGAAGGTACCGCCAGGCCAGTTATTTTGACGTGAAGCAGTACTTTGTTATGGCTGAAGGGCATCGAGAGCTAGTGTAGTCAATGGGCATATGAGACTTATGAACCGATGTCTCTGAGTGACGGCCGCAGTGGTGTCACACAGAAATGTTCTGGGTGAAACAGCATTTGTTATGGGCAGACGTTGCACTCACCGTCAGGTGAACGTATTGCACGTGTAGTTTATCCAATAAAAAGAAAACGTGTTTTAATACGTGGGCTCAAGCTTGTAAGAACAACAATATTTAACTATATTTTTTTATAATATGTTAGAGAATATGTTATGGCATGACAGATATGTTTGTAATACTAATAGTGATATATATAGTACACTTCATAATTAGCAGTTCAAACTATACGTACCGTTCTTTATAAATACATTAATAAAATTATAAACATTCAAAGCTGTCATTATTTTCTGGTTTTTGTTAATGCAATGCATAAAAAAACTTTAATTAACTTCTATCCAAATAGAGTCGTGAATATATTTGGGTATACGGTCGTGAAATGTCGAGATAAGTTTATTCGTTTGTATCTGTTTTTCACTTGAGTTATTAAAAAAAATATAACTGTCTTGAAAATTTAAAGTATTAATTGTCATTGGCAGATTAACTGACCGAATTGTCACAAAGTTGATTATAATTTCAGATACTTTTTACAAAAGGAAGCCGGAGTTTCTCACCGGCTTTTCTCTAAATAAAAAAAAAGAAATGTTCTGTGTGACACGGCATTTGTTATGGGTAGACGTTGCACTTAACATCGGGTGAAAAAATGTCTCGTCTCGTCACTTTAAAAAACTCTTGGAGGTAGAGCCTGTTACTGTCTTAGCGGTATGTTGGTGGTGGTGGTGAATGTACCAACGATACAAATCAAAGACCAGTTTCGAAAAGTTATTGTAACGATCAGCCACTGTTATAGGGTGTTTATTTAACAATGCGAGTAGCAATATTTTTTCATTACTGTGTACCGCTCACTATAATTTCAATAACACTCATATAACGTCGTAAGCACTTTTAAAATATTGAAAGAACATTGAAGATTGATTGTAATTAAATTGCCACTTGATATTAAGAAAAAAATTGTACTTTAAAGCTTAATATTTTGCAAACGGATCCCTGGAGCGAAAAATCATTAGTCAGTTTTCACACACCCTCAAGTTTTTTTGTGAAACCTATCCAACGGCACCCCGTTCTGTGAACCAGACAAGGAACGTGATTAATATGTATACCCATGCTAGATAACAGCTTTCTAGTACTAAGAGCTCTGAGCTAAGCCGCCGACTGACGGACGGACATGCCGAAACTAATTTGGAAGTAGTAGCCGTGGCTAAAAATCGGTCAGGAAGACATCAGTTGTAAGTCGACTGTAATTATTGATATATATGGTTATTGGATATAAAGCTCCCCTTAAAAAATCTCTGTACATTTGTAAAGTGACTATTTTTAGACCGCATATAATGTGAATTAAAGTATGATTAGCGGCTGTCACAATAAGATTTATGCTTAATTTTTCTTTAAAATAGTTGATTATTGTCATATAAATCTTACGTGGAAGCAGATGCTGAGTGCATTAATTTAAGTATCTATTGGGACAGTGACTGGTTTCATCTGAGTTAATACCGTATTCGTTTTTCACACTTATTATATAAAATAACTGATCAATATAATACCACTTGATCTTAGGAGGTCACGTTAGCAATGAAACTAAGTCAATATATAGGAACGATTGTTTAATGCACCGATATTGGTTAAATAAATTATAACAAGGTCGTTGACCTTATACATACAAAACAAGCAAAACCATACCGCGATGTAAAAGAGCAAAGCGCCATCTATACTACACATTTTGAAATTACAAACTAAAATTAGTTTTAACGTTATACATAGTCACCTCCAAATACAAGGTTTAGCTTGTCTTTATACGTGAGTTTGACAAAAAAAAAACAAAATGTATTAACTCACATTTAAACTAACAATTTAACAAATAAACTAAAAGTACTTACATATACTTTTTCTTACAGCAGCCTTTTGTCTGTACTGTCTATAGTTCTTTTTTTTAAGATAAAATGCTACATAATAAAGTTTAATCAATAAAAAAAACTTAAAGCTAAGTTTTATCATTATTTATATTAACTATTATTCATTCTGTTACAGGTAGAATGCATAACTTTGAAGTTGGACGCTTAATTACGGAATTTTTAGTTTTTATTGTGACTACTCGAGTAATACAATCAGCCCCAGGATGTTTCGCAACAATTCTACCTAACAGCCATTTAGTCGGCGGTAAATCTTCCTCCTTTACTAGAACTATGTCCCCTTCCTTAGGCTCAGGAATTTGGTCTTTCCATTTGTATCTGTGCTGGAATTTGATGAGGTAATCGTGCGACCAACGACGCCAAAAATCCTGCAACATACGTTGTGTAAGCTGCCAACGTCGCAAATTTGAAATGTGAGAATTTTCATAATTATTATCTGGAGCCGTAATTAGCGGCTCTCCTACCAAAAAATGTCCTGGCGTCAAAATGTTAATCTCATTTACGTCTGAATCAAGGCTAGACAATGGGCGAGAATTTAAACACGCTTCCACTTGAGATAATAAAGTGGATAACTCTTCGTAGGTTAACGTTGAAGGACCTATGATACGTTTTAGGTGAAATTTAGTGGATTTTATGGCAGCCTCCCATAGACCACCGAAATTAGGTGCACGTGGGGGAATAAAATGCCATGATGTATTATTTGTGGCCAAGCTTTCCACTATCTCAGCACGTATTTTAGAATTTTCCGAGGCCAGCAAATTGTGAAGTTCGCGAGATGCACCTACAAAATTTGTTGCGTTATCGCTGTATAGGTCTGAGCAGCTGAGGTCTTGCTACGAACCGCCGAAAAGCTGCCAAAAAACCCTGAGAAGTCAAGTCACTGACAGCTTCAATATGTACAGCTCGTGTCGCCATGCACACGAAAAGACATATATAACCTTTATATGACCGATGCCCGCGCCCCCTTGCAGTCCTCAAATTGATGGGTCCGGCGTAATCAACACCACTACTTTTAAAAGGTCTATTTGGAACCACTCTTACTGCAGGCAATTCTCCCATGAGCTGGTTTCTGAAAGAAGCAGCATTTTTTATGCAAACTGTACATTTGCGTATACAACATTTTACCAATTGTTTAGCACCTATAATCCAATATTTTGAAAATAAATAGACCATCATTAGCTGAGCTCCACCATGTAACGTTTTTTTGTGTGCTTCGTCAATCAACAATTTTGTTAACGCTCCTTTTTTTGGAATTATAATTTGGTGTTTTCTTTCTTCAGGTAACATAGAGTGTTGAAGTCTTCCCCCCACTCTCAAAATCTTTTTTTGATCTAGGAACGGATTTAAAGAACCAATTGAACTGTGTCTTTTAAGTTTTTCTTTCTTCTCTAATGCCTTAATTTCTTCTTCAAAATGTTCCCTTTGATATTTTTTAAGAACTGTATCTAACGTTTCTTCAATTTCTTTGGTGGTAAGTATGCCGTGATTACGTTTTTTGTTTTTTGTTTTAAGCAAGGTCAAAAAACGTCTACAGTAAGCTAATACTCTTAGAAGTCGAGTTAGTGACGAAAACCTTTCCAATAAATTATCTTCGTTGAGAGTTAGTTTATGAACTTTTATCTCTTCTATATTAGTCACAAGATCGTTTGTCTTTCTCTTTTTTATTTTCTTATCTTTAAGAAAATTAGGACCGGTAAACCATTCTGAAGTTTTCAATAATTCCGACGGACGAAGTCCCCTTGAAGCTCCATCAGCTGGATTCTGCTTCGATTGTATGTAAGACCACTGATGAGGTTCTACCGTATCCAATATTATAGACACCCTATTAGCCACGAATGTCTTCCATTTGCTCGGGTGACTGTTTATCCATGCGAGCGTTACCGTAGAATCGGTCCATGCATGCCAGTATTTCTTGGATATGTCCATCACTCTTCCCACTTCGGATAGTAGTTTCGACAAAAGCACCGCGCCACACAATTCCAAGCGAGGTATGGAAACCTGTTTTATAGGTGCAACTTTTGTCTTCGCAGTTAGTAATGCAAGGTGTATTTTCTCGTGTGTGTCCAGAAACCGGATGTATACAACAGCTGCATAGGCTAAACGCGACGCATCACAGAATCCATGAAGTTCTACTTCTTTAACTCCTGATTTTAATCCAAGCCATCTAGGTAAATGCACTTGATCCAAAATTCTTAGTTCTTCTCGGTAAGTTGTCCATTCTTTATATGTCTTTTCTGACACTTCTTCATCCCATCCAATTCCTTCCAACCAAAGCTTTTGTATTAATATTTTTGCCTTAATGATTGCTGGCGCTACCCATCCTAATGGATCAAACAACCTAGATATGTCTGCTAAGATTTTTCTTTTCGTTATAGGTTGTCTCATCTCCGGGAGTTTGACTTTATACTTGAAGCAGTCATTGTTACGGTTCCAGGTAAGTCCTAACGTTTTAATTATGGAATCTATTTTTATGTTTATGGTTTTGTGTGAATCCGTTTCCGTAATATGTTCTCTTTCTTTTATTTGCGTTAACAGTTCATTACTATTACTAGTCCACTTTTGTAATTTAAATTTAGCTTTTCCCAAAAGCTCTACCATTTCAGAATATATTTGAATCCCTTCTTGAACAGTTTCACATCCCGTTAACAGATCGTCCATATAAAAGTCTTTCAGGACTCGTTCAGCTGCAACAGGATATTGCTGACCTTCATCGATAGCGATTTGCATTAAACACCTTACAGCTAAGTATGGAGCACACGATGTACCGAAAGTAACCCTCAACATTTTGAAATCTGTTATATCCTTTTCAGGGCTATCGCGCCACAATATACGTTGAAAGTTAGTGTCATTTTCTTCTACCTTTATTTGACAGTACATTTTTTCTATATCTGCTAGTAACACTACGGGATGCGTTCGCCATCGCATAATTATATGCCGTAGATCCATCTGTAATGTTGCTCCCACCATTAAATCGTCATTTAGAGATACACCATTACATCCTTTATTAGATGCATCCATAACAACTCTCACCTTGGTCGTGTCTTTATCCTCTCGGATTACTTCATGGTAAGGTAAGTATACACTGTTTTTACTTATTTCTTCTTTATTTACAGGCGTCATTAGATTTAACTGTAAGTACTCATCAAAAATCTTTTTATATTCTTCCATTAATTTTTCATTTTTCTGCAATTTTCTTTCTAAAGTCAAAAATCTTTTCAAAGCTATGTCTCTAGATTTACCTTCTATACATTTAGGCTTATCACTTCGAAATGGAAGTTTTACGACATATCTTCCATCACAGTCTCGTTGAGTAGTTTTAACAAAAAACTCCTCGCACTTCTTTTCTTCTTCGGTAAGTATCTTTGCGGACTCGCAAGCAGGCTCATTTTCAATTTCCCAAAACTTTTTTAATAAGTTATTTTCTTCGGTTTCAGCATGCAGTACAACGACTCCTGAAGATGTAGTTGAACTAACCAAACCCGAAACAACCCAGCCTAATGAAGTTGATTGAGCTACAACAAATCCAGATGGATCTTTTAAAATTTCACCCTTCAATATTTGACTATAAACCTCAGCACCTAATAGAATATCAATTCTATTTGGACTGAAATATTGAGGATCAGCTAACTTGACCTGATCGTTTTTTAACCATTCCATATCTTTTACTTTTCTTCCAGGAAGAAGAGTAGTAATTGATTTTAAAACATGAGCCTTGACCTTTATTTCAATATCGGGTTCAACAAGAGATTTTAGCTTCAGCTGCACAACTGAACTAGATTTTACTTTTTTACTCCCCCCCAAACCAGAAATCTGGCTTTTAACAGGAATTTTCTTTAATTTCAATAATTGGACAATAGCTTCCGTCACAAAAGAAGCTTGAGACCCTTGATCTATCAAAGCTCTCAATGTATAAATACCTCCATTTTTACCTTCAGTGTTAACTAGTGCAGTCGCTAATAGAACCGATTGATGTGGAATAGCGGCCGTTGAAACTATTAACTCTTCTACCTCTCTATTCTCCGTCGACTCGCTACACATTGCCAGATTGTTCTGCGGCGCAATTTTTGGATGCAACAACGAGTGGTGATGCCGTTTGCAGACTTGACACTTAACAGGATTCCGACAGAATTTGGCCGCATGATTAGAACCCAAACAATTAAAGCAAACACCATTACTTCTCACAAATTCTCGTCGAGATTCACAGTCCTGATCAATAAACTTTCTGCAAGCAGACAGTTTATGACTTCCTGCGCAAAATTTACATTGCAGAACTTGTTGTGCACCAGTAACATGTAAACTCCGCTGCTTAGTAACGTAAGGTTGTTGAGACTTGGAAACGACTTTGTAATCTACAAATTCAAGAGCTCTAAATCTATTAGTTATAAATTCCTGAAATTGACTGAATGTTGGTAGCTTATCCGACGGAATATTACTAGCCACATTCAATTCCCACTGTTTACGCGACTCGCTGTCCAACTTCAAAGTTAATATGTGTATAACAATTATGTCCCAAGATGAAATATCAATTTCTAGGTTTTTTAATGCATTTAAACAGTCTGTCGAAGTATCAATCAACTCCTTCAGATAAACAGGGGACTCAATAGTTGCACTTTTTTGACTTAAAAACCTCTTTAAAATACATTGCGAAAGATACTTTTTATTGTTATACCTTGCATCTAACAAAGACCAACATCTTTCGTAATTACTTTCCGCTATCGGAATATTACGTAACAATTGTTCCGCCTCTCCGGTCAAGTAACCCTTTAGGAAATGCAACTTTTGAACTTTATCCAAACTTTTATTATTATGAATCATGGATGTGAATAAATCTCTAAACGATATCCATTCCGTGTACTTTCCGGAGAACATTGGAATACATATTTTAGGCAATTTCATTAAGTGTTTTGATTCGTCAGACTCTGAATGAACGGGTTGACCCTGCTTAGTGACTTTCTCTAAACTCTTAAAACTTAATAAATCTATTTTTAATTTACTTTTATAATTTATGTACCCCTCTTCAGTTAATTCATAAATGTCAGTCGTAATGTAACTAGATTTATTTAAGTCTTTTGGTTCGGCTGTCTGTATCAATTCTTTATGACCATTCAAAAATTTTTCCCATATTTGCTCAAGAGCATCTAACCTACTTTGAATGTATTCAGCACTTAGCCTATCCTTGGAACACTTTTTATAATTAACATACGCTTTCTGTATTCGATTTGACGCATCATTTTGAAAATTTACTAAAGACTCCATAATGAACGTACTAAGTTACACTTTAACTAAAAATTAAAAATAACAAAATATTCTAAGTCTAAATTAATACAAACTACTCTAAATAAATTCGGGCATAGGTTCCCCGTCTCAACCGTTTTAAAGAAACTATTCTAAGTTCTAACTACTTTTACAAATGATTACACTACTAAGTAAGCTAAATACAAATGAAGCAAGAATAGAATAACAGAAGTTAAATTTAATAAAGATATATTTCTTTAACAATTTTGCTACTTCATTAAGTGTTACAAATTAAAGAAAACTTACGGTTTATTATCCACTGCACTTCACTATTTAATATTTTCTTGCTTACGTCACTATTGTTTCCTTCCTCTGAGGGACTCCTTGACGACAGTACTTCGTCATCAGCAACCTCCTTGGCTTGGCTTATTCCTTCGCTGCCTTCTTCATTCACCACACCCCTCCTTCGTACGGTAGTCCTGACAACGCCACTTCACGATGTTGTCTGCAATCCACCAGCACGAACTTCGATGCTGGCACTATGTTGCTGCTTGCGCACCTGAACAGCGATCCACTGCTCCTTCCAGTGCGGGAATGGTGTAATTCCAAATGGAATCACGAATAGCGACACCTGCCGTATCCGGCTCGAAGAACCAATGATCAATATAATTCCACTTGATCTTAGGAGGTCGCGTTAGCAATGAAACTAAGTCAGTTAATATGAACAATAGTTTAATGCACCGAGATTTGTTAAATAAGTTATAAAAAGGTCGTTGACCTTATACATCCAAAACAAGCGAAACCATACCGCGATGTAAAAGAACAAAGCGCCATCTATACTACATATTTTGAAACTACAAACTAAAATTAGTTTTAACGTTATACATAGCCACCTCCAAAGACAAGGTTTAGCTTGTCTTTATACGTGAGTTTGACAAAAACAATGTATTAACCCACATTTCAACTAACAATTTAACAAATAAACTAAAAATACGTAACGTAACGTTAATTGTGTTTTACATTTTGGCTTTGCGTGTACTGTTTTATTATATAAAAATAAACTCTTATGGTGTCATAATGCTGTCCTGAAAAAATTGTGTTTTGCAGAAATGTGATTTTACTTAGAGACTTTCGAAAAAATGACTGTATTAAGGACTCAAACTTTTTTGTGATTTTAAATTTCTTGTATTATACTCATTGTATCTAATTCAACATGCCTCTTTGATTTAGGTTTTTCACTTGAGTTTGAGTTAATTTACTTTCGTCAGGTTCAGCCTATTCCACCTTGTAACGATAAAAATGGGGAGATTATAGCAGGTGCGACTTGAGACGAGGATAATTTCCGCGATTATTTTATCGTCAAACGGTTGTTTCGTACGCAGCGTTTTTTCCGCAATTTCGGTTCATAGTGACATTACAACAGACAATTCGGACATAGGCAAGTATCATTGAGAAGATTTGCTGAAATGACACGCAAGCTTTTGGACCTTGAGTATTGGGTGGATGTCCGCGTTCTGGATAATGGAATATTTTTTAGGCCATCATAGAAACGGACGGACTGGGACGGGTACCATATTTGGTACACATTTCTAAATTGTTTTTAAAAGAAACGAGGCCCTGAACTACTTTTTCTCACGTGTCGTGTATGCGAAATTTATATATACAGAAATATATAAATTTCACACTAATGAAAACTCCACTTCTTGTCAGAAGCGCGTTTCTCCAGGCGATTTCTTTAATGTAATTCTATAACACCTACAGGATGAGATTGGATGACATATATTCTTACGCCGCTACCATATGGAAGGACTAATCCATGAGCTTTTGCCTTGTTAGTGGGAGATCGCTTTTATAATAACTTTTATATTTATATATACAACTTAATAGCTAGAGAATATAAAGAAACGAGGACATATGAATGACAAAAATTTATATTTTTATGAAGTGCGTCAATAGTTTTGCTAATCCACGCATGCTTATGACTGTTTATCTGTCAAACTATTGGAACAAATCAAATAAAGAACTGTAATGGAAGAAGAAGTAAATAGAATTCAAGGTTCGAGCTCTACTGTTACTGTAATAGTAGAGCTCGGACCACGAATACCTATGTAGTGTAATGTTTAATAAAAAAAACTTTGGGATCTTGGGAAAGACATTCGTTAAACATTTGACAGCCTACCGGCTAATAATGATGATGAATATAACGCTTTGTTACTTGCTCGATAAATTTTTTTCAGGACGAATAATTCTTTAATCTAGTGAACTATACTTCGCGCTGGATTGCTATTGCTAATTGTGGGGGCCATATGGCACCAGAAACAATCAGGCACAAAGTTCGAAAAGCGATTATACATTACATAGACTTTCGCATCTCTGATCTACAACCATCGAGTCACCGGCTTATTTTATTATAGATGTATAAAATCTGGCAAAACTTTTGATCGATTTAACAGAACTAAATGTAAAGAATGTCAAACAATAATTAAGCCCGCCTTTTGTAATCCTTTTTATATTCAATAAGGCGAATACAATAAAGAATAAATACTACCAGCAAAGATTACTTCAAATGCTTACTCTGGAACCACTACCATCACAAATTTCTTGGTGATGAGACCACAAATTTCTACTGTTTTCTAAAAACTTTTTCTTTTTCTCCCTGTTACAAAATGCTTTCTTTCTGTCTTTGAATCGGAAAAGCCATATTTATGTTTCTGTATGTGAGTATAGTACATGTATTAATTGTTTGTGTAAATGTATGTTTATATAT
>DWIA01000214.1:0-12452 GCA_018248195.1 Archon apollinus
AGTCTGGTGAGGTTTAGCTCTGGCTGATACAGACATGAACATTGCGCGCGCTGCGATCGACGACTGGCATCAGGGTGTATTCAAAGTCAACGAGGGCATTTCGAATAACTTAAAAAAAATTTAAATTTTCATTCGGCTATTTCGTTTTCATATATTTATTTATGCACACAACAAAAGTCGTACAATTTATTTAATGAAGAGTTTGTGACGGAACTTATGACCCGATAATAATAAGGTAATATATGCTATATCTTCTTGGGCAACAAGCAAAGGGCTTTGGACTACAGCGACACGTTGTTATAAAAACCAGAAGTCCCAAGTGTTGGGGCAAAGCATCTTAAGTATTAGGGCACAGATAGAGGCTCTCGCTCTTATGATGAATATTGCGCGTCCCCATATGCGATAAAGCTTGTGCAGTAAGACTGAGATAAGAGATGTATGTAGTATTAGAAACATGTATCGTTAAAAACTGTTAAATACTCTATTGCACAAATATTGGCGAAAAAATACGATAACTAAACTAAGGAAACTAATGCTTGAATAAATCGACTCGCAATTTCGTAACCTAGAGATTTCTTAGTTTAGGTTCTTATCAAACCCGATATTTACGAGAAATTCGCGCCCGAGAACATATTTTTGTAGCCAGGCCTTGGAGGTGACTGAACGACTCCTACTGTGTAACAAACTACTAAACCAAACGTCTTTTCGTACCTTTCGAGTAGTTTGTAACTTTATTATCATTATTATTAAGTAAGTATTCCATAAGAGATTAAAAAAGACGAACCCGTCAAGGGTTAACAAGGTGAAGAATCGAAAATTCTTCCAACATTGAGTTAAGTAGTTAAGTTGTTAGGTTCAGTTACACCCTACATTGTCAGGATTAATAAAACAATGTTGCAAAGTAAGCTAAAAACTATATCAAAAACGTCGGCCGCGGCCTCGAACCCGCGAAGCCGTGTCTCAATAAGGCTTCCTGCGGTCGACCACCGCGCTCACTTCCTCCAAGCGCTCGCCTTACGCTTTCACGATTGTACAAGTGCGTTGCACGCGATTCCGCACCATACGTTTGTTTAACAATTTTTTGAGCATTAAAAGCACTCGTTGGTTACTTTAATCTGTTATTTCTTAGAAATCTAAAAGGAAAAAATTCGGCACATTTCAAAAACACTTTGATTTTAAATATTCTATATGACTGAGTTTTCTTATATGGAACAAAGTGACGAGACGAGCAAAACGTTCACCTAAGGTAATTGCAACGTCTGCCCATTACAAATGCTGTGTCATCCAGAACATTTCCGAGTTTCACCACACTGCGCCCGTCACCTTAACAAATCAGCTCTTAAGTCTCATATACCCAGTAATTACGCTAAGTCACAGTATCCTTCAAACCGAAACACAGTAAAGTTTGCACACTACTATTTCAAGGCAAAATAACTGGCACTGGGGTGGAATCCTATCACCAGTTTTTGATAGATTACAGGCAAACAGTGATTATGTAATAGTGATATGAAAGGGAAAATGGTTATATATTTAAATAAGATTTTTAATAAAGTTTATAGTAAAGTATTGTTTCATTAGAAATATTAGTTTTTTTCTCAAACATATAATTATTCAACGATGTCCAACAGTCTGGGATATCGAGTTTTACAGACAAAAACGGGAAATGTCACACAGACGCCAAGAGCCGGAACAACTTACTGTAAATCATACATATTGACCCCGTGGGCGAATCTCAGTGCAGAAGCAAATCATTTAGCCACTGCGCCAACCGACTCGAGTTATTTTAGCGTACATATCGTACATATGTATAAAATAGTAGTACCTTTTTGTCTGTACGAACGGATTTTACTTCGGAAAAGCTATTAACATGAAATTTACTATAGATAAGACTTCTGGGACTAACAAACTATTTATATCGTGTTTGTTTCACCGGCTCTGAAATTGTTTTGTTTTTTGAATATTCCACAGACCGTCTTCAATAGTATAGTAGAATCCTTTTCCTCTTATTGAAAACTTTGCATGTAATATTAATGAAAAAAGTTTTCATACGACTATAATATATGTTTATACATAGTTTTTTTTATTTAATAACCAGTCTAAACAAATCCACAAGTGCATGCGAAAAAATCTGTGTTAAAAGAAATCAATATTAGCAATATATTTTTGGAAGCCATTCAACAAACAACATTTGTAAATATTTATACAGTATAATACGCTCAAGCGTCGTAACCAAGTAGGCTTCTCAGCCAAAGGTTCGCAAGCACCGATTCGAGGATTATGAACATAATGTGTAGGGTATTAGGGCAGTCGAGTGTAGGAGCGTTTTGTGGTTCGCCACACACCCACGTCGCTCTGACGTGCCTTGTACACTTTATATTATGGTTTTAACAAGAACGTATGTTTTTGAAGCGTTGTTTACTAACCCAATTACGAATCCTAAAGAATTAAAACAATCAAAGCAATCCTTAAAGGTTATTATAATATCTTTAATAGTGGTAGGATTCCAATGCGGGAATCCGTCTAGGTAGGTACCACCACAGGGCAAGGTATCCTGTCGTGATGCAGTAGTATGCAAACATTACTGTGTTTCGGTTTGAAGTACACTGAGTGCTAGTGTAATCACTGGGCATATGAGACTTAAGAACTTATGTTTCAGGGGACGAGCGCAGTGTAGCGTCGTAAAGAAATGTTTTGGGTGACACTGTATTTCTTATGGAGAGACGTTGCACTTACCATCAGGTGAACATTTTGCTCGTTCCGTCACTTTATCCAATAAAAAGGATTTCATTAAAAATATAGTTTCTTCTTCTGTTTTATCAGCCTGTTAATAGTCCACTGTTGAAAATAACCAAGAAGGACGAAGTTGCCATAACCACCACGCTTGTCAGGCGGATTAGTGATCACAGTTCCAGACGCCTCGAAACTCAGACGTTGCTGCCCAACACCGGTCTATGTATTTTAAATCTGGTATTTTTCAAGGTGGTTATTTCGCCACCTGTCTGAGGCCATGGTCAATCCGGGCATTATCCCTTAGTCGACTTCTATTTCACCCACGGGACAAGATGGGGTGGCTGATTTTCTTATGCCACCACCAGACGGTAAAGTCATACTTAAAGACAAGGCATATGATCGTTGGACAATTCGGGGATACTTAAAATGTTTAATAACTGGCTATAGTCTTTATGGCTATGGTGGTTATGGTCTTAACTACCCTATAACTAATAACACGTTAAAGCTTTCCAAAGGCCTTTCATGATGCGTGTCTGTCTTATAAAACAATACTCATTATCAATTGGTTAAACAATAATCAAGAAAATTAAAAAAAAGGTTAAGCGGAACACATACAGTAGGCGACATTTTAGGTTCAATTTATAAAACTAAAACTATTTTATTATGTTAAGACATTTAAAAGAGTCAAGTGATGTTAATACTAATAGAATGTAATTTAAAAGAATCATAACTAAGTGAGAGAGCGATGAGTAGATCATGTAAAATACGTTTATCAGTAGTAGAGTAGGAAACAATATATTTTAAGACTTAAGAATTGATATCGCAGGGTGTCACATCATCATTTATGGGAAAACGTTACGCTTACCATCAGGTGAAAGATTTGCTCATGTCGTCACTTTGTTCCATTGAAAAATTAAAAATATTTTCTTTCATCTGAAAAACAGTATTAATCTATGTTCATATTTTGTAAACATGAAGAAAATATTTAAAAATGTAATCACAATTTTTAATTTTTTTTGTTTATAACGACATTCACTGCATCATTTTAGATCGTAATAATGTTTTAAACGCGAGCGCGTACTCACTTAAGCGTTTTCCTTACGAACAACCTTGAGTGCAAATTGCTCTGACTACGCGACTTGGTCATTTTTTTTAACGTCCCTTTAGCAGTTCGTAACTTCGAGTATAATTACGAGTCGAACGAGGCCCATTAGGGCACTGCCGTTGTTAATTTATTATAATAAGGTCCAACCGCCGACTTTGCTTACTCGACCGTGAAAATTATTATCATTAGTGGGCAATAATGTACCGACGTGAGCAAACGTTGCTAACTACCACAACCCTTAACTAAAAACATTATACATTTATGTACGCGCCTGTACATTTGCCGTTGGCATAATTATTTAACCAACATTTGCCTTGAAACTAATAACTCCTTGTCTATAATATTAGCCAAATTATATGTACCATGTTCTACTTAAATGATTGTATGTGCCAAAAAACTCTATAACTTATAAATATAACTAGGATCATTTCTATATTAAAGACTATTGCAGAATAAACGTAATGTTATAGGGTTTTATCACACAAAGGATTTAAACTAATTCGGAAGAGCTCGCCTACACTATACCAAAAAATCTGATCTACCAATAACAGAAAAAGCTTCAGAAATTAGTCACACAAAATACCGTCACATTTTTGTGAAAGTACATATGATAGTTTAAGTATTAAACTTCAGAGCCATCTCTCGGCTCGTAACGCGATTTGGAATCATATCAGCGAAAGTCAATAAAGCTGTAAGTCCTCATTTATATGTATCCATAAACAGGTATCTCTGAATTTAAGATTTCAGAATTTATATGCGTCTTTATCACGTGGTTAACGATTAAATAAATTATCGCTTCGAAACACGAGTCCCCTTTAATATCAGAAAGAGTCAATTTATTTTTTATGTTTTCTTAAATCAAATGTACATTTAAATTGATATAGTCACCTTTATGGCACATTAAACTGAATGAAGCTATATTTGCAAAAAGTATAGCTTATGTTATACGTTATTTTATTAAAGGTAAAATTATACACCTTTTAAGCGTTATCATAAACTCGATTATGTTATCTGTTAATCTAAAAAAAGCCTTTTCTAAAATTATAATAATCTAGAATTCGTTACAATAACATTATATTAACGATTTCTGAAATTATTTAGTGAATACATACTTCTCCCCGAACAGTCAATATGAATGACTGATATGTTTACCCTTGTGTGTGATATTTTTTCACCTTATATTGATAATAGAGTAATATTTACTTAAAGCAACCTGCATTAAGGCACTATAAATTTACCATGAGTTCACGTAATCGATACTGAATACAAATAAATAAAATAGATGAGGGGAACAAAACGTATAAAATGTAATGTTTCAGCCTATAAATGTCCCACTGTTGAGCACAGGCCTCCTCTCATTTCTGAGAGGGTTTTGGAGCCAGGAAGAGTCCGCCACGCTGCTCTAGTGCAGGTTGGCGGACTTCACATGACCTCGAAATATTTTTTACTATTTAGACATGCAGGTCTACTAATTCTCAATCTATTGATATGGAATTTGCACAGATTATAGACAGTAACCCTTAGACAAACTAACTTCTAATTTAGTTATTCTATTATAATATCACAAAAGGATTAAATGAATTCTAAAGTCGTGGTCAAAGATATATTAATGTCTATGCATCGCTGTAACCAAGATATTCGACCTCGTAATGAACGTAAAACTTTTGAACATTATCAAATTACACCTGTTATTCAGTTAAGAGGTCGTCAAAATGGATACAGAAGTAATATAGTAGTTACTTATTAGCAATATAAATTACACAGTTTTCTATTCAATTGCGGTTCAACTACTACTTGATACGAACTTACGTAATATTGCGTAACTTAATCGCGTTTGCAAACAGGAAAACGTAATCCATCAAATATACTTTGTAAGCGATTTACTTCATTGTTTCTTATTTTGACCAGTTACACTGTGTGGTTTGATGACATTATTTAATTATAACAGATTAAAATATTTATTATAGATTATATTTTAGTTTTTAGTGCCGCATGTAATTTTTTTTATTTTAAGTTTAAAAGATAAAGTATAATTTTCAAGTCGGAACAGAGTTGCGACCTTTACATCTGTCGGGGTTTTCGTGACGTTAAAACCTGTTAATCTTTTAATTCTGTTTTAAAGATAGGAGACATAATTCTAATATACACATTTGTTTTGTGAAACATCAGGTACTGTCTACTGCGATTAGGAACGGATGTTTTAGAATGAAGAGCGCAGTGTTGTCATACAGATATGTTCTTAGTGACACAGCTATTGTTATGTCCAGACTTTGGGCTTACCATCACTTTCTTCCATAAAAAAGTGCCTATTATGGCGAAGCCGAAGAAGAGGTTCTGTAATAATTAAGTAAAGATGTTAGCCTGTTAGCTTATAAAATTTCGTCTTTATTAGTAGTTCCATGCTACATTTTCGTTGTAACACATAAAGGGTCACCATCACCGTTTCTACGTCTGCGCTTGAATGACTATTTTTTACCATAGTTCGGGATTATCAGCATTTTAAACCGATATCTAAACGCTTGAATGTAGATTAGTATGAATAGGGATGTGTGGAATCAATCGTTATTGTGTGTTTATCATTAAGCTAGCATGTGGGCGAGAGATGTAAAACGAGAACCTATGCGTTTTCGTGTGACTTACGACTAACTTCAGCGTATTTCGCAAGTTTTCATTGATAATTAACTTAATTGCAACTTTTATTTATGCTATTTAAGATATTACAATATTAAATATAAAATATTTACACTTATACAATTAGTGTATATGGGATTTAATAAAGTCGATTATAAAAAATAAACACATGTTCAGTCACAAATGTGATTATAATTGAAATCACGCGTAAATGGCCTCGTCAGCCCGTCGCTGCAGCTCGGCAAAGGACGCTCGCAACGAACAGATAAGTTAATCCGTTAATTGAATATTAAGTTACTTTATACGACCGCATGATTGATTCTAAGAATATTTAATTGATCAATAAACACTCCAACATATACAAGAATTAATCTGTTTCGATTAAGGCAAATTAGGTCGATTATAAAAAAAAACTTACGCCCATCGTTCAGTACAACATATCACGTAGATATTTATTTAAAGTCCACTTAAGTAAATATAGATGTATTATTTTAGATGTATATATTTAAAAAAACTTTGATAACATTTCATATTAACGTTTTGACGATAGTGAACTCTATAGTGCAGTACATAAAATTTTAAATGTCGCAAACGTTTTCTTTAGACTTGGCAGAATGCGCGGTGTGGTGGTAGTGTACCGGCACAAAGGAATTCATAGTCCCATGTCGTCACGTGAACGTAAAAGTGGGCTCAGGGAAATGGCAGAATTCTTGCGGCCTTGGATATATAACGAAAAAATTATCTCAAATATAAAGTAACAGACTATAAATGTGCCACTGTTAAGCGCAGGATTTCCCTCATTTTTGAGAGTGCTTAAGAGCTGTACAGTCCGCCACGCTGCTCGGTTACGAATTGGCGGACTTTACATGTTCTTGCAATATTTTTTTCCCCACAATTACCACATGATCAACACTTGAAATTGTGAACAAATTTAAACGTGTGACAACGGAAATTGTATCCAGATCAATCGCGTACTTTCAAATTTAAGAGCGAACGCCGGCCCTCATAATCATATATACCAATCCTAAAATATCCAAACTGATGACCACTGTTGTAATCACAGATTTGCAAAGTGTGGCGTTTACGGAAATTTACTAAACTACGGAGACGTCTATATCCAATACTGCCATTTATCGAACTCAAATTTTAATGCCTTTCTTACGTTATCAACATCACTATGTTAATAATAAATAATATAATTACGATTCGTAATTGGGCCGCAGATTTGCCTTGAAACTAATAACACCTAAGCGAAAGAACTTTAATAAGCCCCAAGGTGATATTGCGAACACTTTAGTATAATACGCTTTGGAATTTGAAGTTGATAAAAATATTTTTTTCGTTTTGTTCGTTTAGTAAGCATTTTTAATATCTGAGATAGTAAAATGATCAATATTGTTCTTATTAGATTTCATGATACGTAGGTGTGTACGCAAATAATACAGATTTTTTTTCACTTTAATTTGTTTTCATTAAGATTATTTTAGGTTTTTAATTAAATGGAAATGAGTAACTATACGACGACGTCAGTGCAACGCCTGCCATAACATTTGTGATTACAACCAGGTCTTCAACTGGAAAGTTCTGTATCACACCGCGCTGCGCTCGTTACCCTGAGACTTCTGTTCTTTAGTCTCTGGTCTACGGAATTCACACTATTCCCAGGGTCCTTAAAACTGAAACGAAGTGTTTGCACACATTTAGTGGTTGTAGGGGTTATTTGTATTCTGTGCATTGTAATCTGTACTCTTAATAAAAGTCTAAATTATTAATAAATGTTAATAAAAATATTATAAAGTAACAAACGCAATAAAAACGCTTTGAAATATAGACCAAACTTGAGAGTTTATTATTTTAGAATATATTCACGATACCGTGACTAAAATATCCATCTAATTACCTAAACACTTTTTTGTGCTGTTTCCCTGCATATGCGGTTTATTTTTACTACAGGCATCCGCTTGTTCTAATGATTAACATATAAATATATTACTAACTACTACACAAGCTATGTAGATAGTATTGTGACCTTTTTGAGTTTGAAACTTTAACATTGAATTTATTTTTAGATTAATTAGAGGCACTTAAAACTTTAAACTCTTGTCACCATCTGTTTTGTACAGATTTTAGAATCCAAGAACAGTAAAGCTACAGCCTATAAGTATTCCGCTATACTTTGAAGGATTCTCTCTGTAATATAGATTCTATGATCTAGATAACGGTTAATTCAACCCTAATTGTTATTCGTCATTATTATCATATATATGATATTGAATTTACTAGAACTCGGATATTTAAATAATATTCTCCATGCCTACACAAACTGTCATACCCTAAAAGCGGTTAGAATATTGTGCTAAAGTTAAGCGTCCTCACCACCAATGGATATAACTTATAAATAGTACATTATATAACTTTTACAACGTCAACTTAAAGAAAAGATAATCGATCATTTGGTTGTATAACCAAATGATACTATAAGCATGTACGTAATGTGAAAAACGGCTCATTTTTTTTCCTTCCACTGTTGGCGAAAACACATGTGTCCCTTAACGCACTGTTAATTTGGTAACTGTAGGGCAAAATACAAACTTTAACTCAAAATAAGCTGCATCTAATGCTGGCGGACAGCATCCTACTGATGGAAAACGAGACTCTGACGACCGATAATTTGTGCAACATCTACTTGTATTATCGAAATAACTTCACTGATAAGTAGGGACTGTCGCTACGCTCACCGACTCTAGCGTGGTACCTAAAGGCTACCTTTTATTAAACTAAATTTACGGATTTTATCTCGTTTTATTGCCAAACCGTTATTTAGTTTTGTTAAAAGGGTAATATTTGCGTAAATATAACAAATAATTAAAGGCTACCTTTTAAGCCTAGGCTATTATTGCCTAAGCATTTTAAACCTAAGCCTAGAAAAAGGCTTTACCCTGCAGTGAATTCAGAGAAGGCTCATGTATGATGATGATATTTAGTATAGTTGACATGCCTAGGACTCACGTGAAGCGATTTAAGATGCCTTTTTTTAGTTCGCACAGCGTACGATTGAACTCTGCGTGTTTGTCTTTTTAGACCGATATGACATTGGACCATGGGGTTTCACAACGCAAGAGTGAATCGGCATATAACATATAAACATTATGAATAGCTTTAATTGCAACGTTATTTAACACCGGCAGGTTTGAAATTAAAAGTAGTTCTTATATTTAAATTTAAAAAAAAACACAAACAATCCTAATTTGAGCCTTCCGCGTGATATTATCGAATTGGGATGCACATAATCCGTGTTACTAATTACCGCCAAGCAATCGTTGCTACGCTAAATCTGAAATGCATTATGCAATTAAGTAAGTCTGCACTGAGTTGGCAAGTAATAGTGTAATGGCAATTATACAATTCGCCTAATTATTATAACGCTTGCTTTACAGAGCTGCGGCGCAGGAATTAATTAATTGATGCATAATCACAACGAGGCGGGTCCGTGTGAGTGTACTGCCGTTACTGCGCGAGAGAGCGTTATATCACGACTGTGCACACAACATGCGATTAGTCAATCATCATCATCATCATTACAGCCTATAACTAGTCCACTGCTGAACATAGACCTCCTCCATAGATGACAAAACAATTTTTGTCTCTAATTTTGGGGAGATTTTGCCATCACTGTCACGCTTGGCAGACGGGTAGGTAGCTGCAGTTTATTTATTGAGATGTTCCAGGACGTTGCTGCTGCCCGTCTCCTGGTAACAAGTCAATACACTAAATGATTATAGGACTATGATTGAATTTATGGACCGATGTCTCATGCTAACGAGCGCAGTGCTGAGAAACAAAGCAAATCTGCGTAACACTGCAGCTGTTATGGGCTGGCTTGACACTTCATTTCTTCAGGAGAACGAGTTGCTCGTCTCTTTCGTAACTTAAAAAAGGTAAGGTAAAATTACGTTTTTCAACATTTTTAAAAGGAATAGCATCTGTAAACTATCCGTCTAGTTAAGTACCACGCCAGTGGCAGTTATTCAACCGTGAGACTTAAGAGCTGATGTCTCAAGATGAAGAGCGCAGTGTGGTGTCGTGCAGAAATGTTCTGGGTGACACAGCATTTCTCATAGGTAGACGTTGCACTTACCATCAGGTGAACGTTTTGCTCGTCTTGTTCTTTTGACTTTCTTCAATAATAAGAAATAAGACACAGAACTATTTTGTTCAGCATGTGCTGTGTAAGTATAGATACACACAGCGCTGATTTTCAGACAAAAACCTTTGCAGTAACAAACGGACGAGACTCGACTATAACATATGTATTACTTATTTTATACGTGTTTAAAATTAAATTTTTGGACGTATTAAAATATAATTTTATGAATAAATCAGATAATTTTACCTAAAACGAAAGATAAAGATATATATATTCTATTAGTTAATAATATCTATGTGTATAATTTAAAAGAATGGTATTCATATATAAATAAAATATTTATAAAATTACAAGGAACGTTCATAGAACATAGATACGAAGCATGTAAACAACATTACAAAGTAAACCATGTCGGATAAAAGAATCATCCTGATGTATATTGCCCTGTTGTATTTGGAATTCAGTGAAAAAAGTTAGTTTAATTTTGAAGGCTAAATTTGATGATGTTATTTAAATTCCTAATTCTACGATCCGTTCTCCATCAGCTGAACGTCTTGCTCGTCACGTCACTTTCATCAAAAAAAATGAACCAAATTGACGTCGACGGATCAAGCCCGCCGTTCGACTATTGCTACGAACGCCATCCCTATTCCTATCCCTGCGACTATTATTAGAACACGCTTTAAAGCTTAAATGGTGTGGTAATGTTAATAGTATTGCCTATACCCCTTAAAAAAATTGGAGCGCAAACATCCATAACCCGAAGACCGAAATTCGTCCAAGAAACCTAAATTCTGTTCATTTCATATTACAGAAATAAATTTGTGAACCTCTTGTTCTTAGAGCATATCAACGTATTTATTGATCTTGGCCACTAAATAGTTAAACACAACTATATTAGGAAAGTCCAAAATGTGTAATTCTATCTATACATTCCTCATGGAATTTATAACTCCATAAAATAATTGAAGAATATTTTAAGATAAATGAAATTCTTTTCAGAAAACTCGACATTAAAAAATTCTAAGACGCCTAATCTAAATTTTTAACATTTAGAAAACATTACTGAAATAACGTCTGAAGTATCAAAAACATTTTTTTTTAAATCAGTATTTTAATAACATAAACACTGAGCTAAATAAAAATAAATAACAATCGTTGAATTGATTAATTTGTCGATTCTCCCAAAATATTCTCCGTAGACTGACGTTAATGGCCGACGGCAGATATCTGTCTTACTTCGTAAATTGCAATCACTTACACGTTAATCTCATTCTTTGATTAATGAACATTTCTATTTGATTAACCGATTAACTTCGATTAAGCCGTTGCTGTGTTTCTGTTGAAATAATAAGAGAATTAAAGAAACAGCGTTACATCTGTTACAGGCGGTGCTTGTGGAGGCTGGACTGCTTAGGGTCTGCATAATTATGCAATTTTATGTATAATTTTTGAAAAATTTGCAATGTAGCGCTGTAGTACTATTATTTGTAGCTATAGGAATATTATTTGTAAATTTATGTATAACTAGCTGTTTTAGCTTCGCTCGGCGTTAATTAAAATTTTGAAATTATTGACGTTTTCACAATTTTATGGGTTTTAATTTTACTGTGCGGATCCCTAAATCTTTATCTGAAATAAAAGTTACCTAAGTTACCCGGTACCAGCTGTTTCGGACATTAGTCGGAACTAACAGACAGACAGACAATAATTTTACTAACTGGGTTTTTCTTATAAGTACCGTATATACTTTCATATAAATTTAGTAAAAACTGTTATTTTGACAATACAAACAAACACTGCAATTTTATTTATTTGTATAGATATTGTGACTAAGAT
>DWIA01000215.1:0-12427 GCA_018248195.1 Archon apollinus
GATGTATATATGTTACTTTAAAAAAGAAGTGGAAATTGAATTGTACGCCATTTGTAAAAATATTTTAATTTATATTTGTAGCATACCATGAGGCGTTTCGCTTTCATAAGCTTTTCTTTCGCTGTCTCACAACACTTATATTATGTTTACGAACACATCATTTACATTTACGGCACGTACATTTGAGTCACGACCTCATCTGGAGACGAGAATATAAGTTCCGTAGAGTAAATAAATTCCGTGTTATTTTAGTTCTTTTATGTGTTTATATTTTTGGGTTGCAGTTAATTGTGGAGCTCGGTTGGTGCGGTAGCTAATCTATAGATGTCTGCACCACGGGACGCGGTCTGTTCACTGTAAATGTTTTTATGAACTAGTTGTTCCAGGTCCAAGAGTTTGTGTATGTACAATTTATGTCTAGTTACGTCTCCCAAGAGTGCGAACTTAAAAAAAATACTGTAAGATATTACTTAATTATTTATTTTTTATTTTCCTGTAAATTAAACTGTAAATAAACTAGAAAAAACTTAAATTTAAAGTCTAGTAATTAAAAGCATGTTTTTACTACTTTTCATAAGTTTTGAAAAAATAACTATCGTCGTACTAGAATGTTTGAAAAACAAACAGATAATTCATAATGTGATCATTCTAATATGCTGTTAATTTAAGGTAGATCTACTTAAAACGGACTATGCTTGTCATAGTAGTTAAATTGACAGACGGGCAAGCAAATACAATATTAAAAATTAAGCTGCATAGGCTACAGCTAACTTTTTAATACTGCTTAATAATCCTTGCTTTATTTATTGTCTTAGACGACACCTCCGTTCCGAGAATATGATCGATATTTTGTATGAACATTGCGAATCGCTTTGACATAAATAACAATGAATTCTACTTAATATCCACATCTCGTCTCGTAGGTTTCGTAAGAATTGACTAAGGGAAATACAAAGAAAATATCATGGCTTCCAACACATATCGGAATAACCATCTAGAAACATATCAGGCCTAACAGCGCTATAAACAGGACGACGCACTAAGCCGTAGTTTGATTGATATTTCGATTTGTGTAAACTAAGTCTAACAAAGAAGAATTGTGTACGTACTGATTTTAGTCTGGTACATAATGTTAAATATTGAGACCTACATAAATTGTATTATTGAATGAAAAAATATTTTGCACATATTATCGTCATTTTTTCACAATATTGCTCTAATCGATCGTGTCGTAATCTGAATCGGCGAACCCCATATGAAAGCTATCTCTGCGGCGGTCAGTACTTTCGAACTTGCATGAGTGTTTTAATAAAAAAATACAATTATACTTATTTCATTGACCTTCAAACAGTTATGTTTGCACGCCACTGCTTCACGACAGAATAACTAACACTGCAGTGGTATACCTAGGCGGATTCCTGCACAGGAAGCCCATCACGTAAGTTAAATTGGTAAATAACACACTGAAATGCCAAAAATTCCGACAGTTGTGCAGTTGTTCCATATTTCATTGAAAATTCAAATAGAGTCACAACGTAAGATTCCTAACTTTTGACTTGATTTATAAACATTTAAAGTTATAAAACTTTATACATAATCACCTATGACGCAGTTTGCGGTACAGTTTCAACTTGAACGATGTTCAGCGAGGTGCTTCCAATACTTCTTCCAATCTGGGTTTTTAATCTCACGCTGTATGGACAGTATTCATTAATCATACGTTGTTTGCCTTGATGGCAAACAACGTATGATTAATGAACTTTTCTAGCCTTAACGTTTATGAATCAATTCATGAACAACGTGACAAATTATCTTATTTAAGTTATATGTTTTAACTTATCATCAATACAAAAAAGGAGTTAAAGATTTTACACGGTTTTTTACTTTAGCTTGGTAAATCAAAAATAAAAACTTGTTAATTGTTTGGATTAAATCCAAAACAAAGTCGCATCAAAATTGACTGAAATTAAAAGATTTTTCTATTTTTCTAGGAAAGAAATATAAATCTCGTCGTCATTTATCTTACAATATACCACCGTTTCCTAATAAACTTCCTCTGATGGTGAACAAATTGGTTAAGGAAACTACGCAGGGATTTCATCTTAATCAAAATAATTTATGTATATATGTATATATATATTTATAACGATGCCCCACACTAGGACTTCTCCTGTATCGTGGATTCGTTTTACAGACATACATCTCACGTGCACAACACAACCAGAACCTAAAACCGGCTCCGGCTGGCTTGACTCCGGCTGGACCCAGGACCTAGGGTTAGAAGTTAGGTACTCTGACTACTAGATCTCGTCATATTATAAATTTATTTTCAAAAACTAGTCCCATAGAAAACCGAAGCACGCTCAATACTTCAGTTACTTAGTTTTACTTTAGTCAGTGGATACAAAACAAGCAGTTCCAGGAAACTTGATATATCATTATATATCACAAGGTTTTAGAGATACATGAATCATTGTACTATATGCGGCCAAGGTCGTAAGCAAAGATTGAGTTAACTAAAAAATTGTTATACATGCGTTATACATCTACAAAACTAGTAATTCACGCTATCTACTGTTTGTAAGATTTCTATGCAGGATATAATCCGTCTAGGTAAGTACCACCGCAGGCCCAGTTATTCTGCCTTAAAGCAGTGGTGTGCAAACATTACTGTGTTTCGGTTTGAAGGGCACTGTGAGCTAATCACTGGGTATTTGAGACTTAAGAAGTGATATGTCAGGGTGCAGTGTGGTGTCACACAGAAACGTTGCACTTACCATCAGGTCAACGATTATAACGTGAACGTGATAAAAAAAACAATTGTCAATATTTTAGTTTTTTATGATTATTATAACACCATGATATCTACTTTGAAAGAATTCGGTCAAATATCAAAAAAAATTACTTATTACTTATCATATCCGTAACCACCACTTCCGTAACCAACTTTACCCTTTACCGTCCCTAAAGAATCTTGTGGGTATCGTATAAGTCGACTGAGAGAAATGGCTGTAAAAGCCCAGGGTCTGAGACAGACAGCACAAAGAAATCAGTCTTTTTTTGAGCAGTCTGTAAAAGTCCACGGCTGGACACAGGCCGCTACCGAGTTGGAAGGATTTGCCGTAATCGTCAGGCTTGGTAGGCGAACTGGCAATCGCAGTACCAGCCTTCACAAACTGCGCAGTACACTTCGCACCTTTGACGCTGCTGTCTGTCACCGGTGCGGATAATGTAGGCCTTCCCCCCTTCCCGAGAATATAATACTAACCGTGGCTGGTCACCCACAGGAAAGCTAATAGGAACTCGGTCGGCACTAGGCTGGCCTAAAGCGCTCGCTCCGAGTGGGCTGCGCAAGCACACTCTGGAGGCGGCGGAGGGGACCGCTGGAGGGAGCAATGTGCTGCCCTTCGCAGCCGAGGTGGGGCCGCGAGGGGAGAGGAGTGCAGGTGCTACGTTGCACTTCTCACTATTCTCCGAGGCTGAAATGTAGTTAGCGACGGAGCCGCAGACTGGATCCGCTACCCGGGTCGGTAAGACTGGTGATTTTTCAAGTGCAAGTTTCTCGGCTCTGTGGCCTTCGCGCGAATTTGAGGGCTTGGGACGTGTTGGAAGGTGCATAGTGAGTTCCGGCACGCCTTACCAGGAACGAAAGTGGGGAGGGAAAGGCCGCCGATGGTGTGCGGCCGCCGCTGCTGGGGGCGTAAAAGTATGCGCGAGCATTCCTGTGGCCCTGCCAACATGCGGCGAAGGCGGAAAATCATGGGATTGTAGTCGAGGCAAGCTCAACGTAACCCATACTTACCCTCGCGAGGGAGGATATGCTTTAAGCATTTAGCCTTGTTAAAAAAGGCCTGGCATTATAGAGATGTTTATTCCGCCAAAATCGGAGGCTATACGATTTTCCTGACATTTCCTTTGGTCGAATTCCAAGAGATGAAATGTGGTGGCAGATTCTCTAATGCCACCACCATGCGGCAAACCTGACCGCAAATACATAGACTTGTGACAGGCATCAGTTCACACTTCCCTGGTCTAACTTTATCGGGCGGGGTCTAAATTTAACAGTGGACTGTTCACGTGCTGATCAAACTTTAAAGAGCAGTATTGAGGTGAATAGCTGTTTGTAATATTAAATAATATATATGAAGTAGTAATATAATATATATGAATATAAATTTCGATGAAATCGTTATCGTACATGGATGAGCGGATGAACGGTGTAAAAGGTTTAAGCAGTCGCGCGGTAAATAGCAAAATTTCCACAAATTATCACTCGTATTCAGCTGTGCTATTTCAGTGCTGAGACCGGGAATATTTGTTTCGTTATATTTCTATTCCACCTCACAAAACAGATTATTTGAGGTATTTTATATAATTGTTATATTTACAGTGTTGTAGATTTGTTATTTATCATGAGAGCAGCTTATTTCTTCAACTAAATCGCGGATGGTGGTCGACCGTGGTGCTCCTTGTCTTCAAAACTTGTATCGCCTTGGACAAAACGCTTAAAGTAGCAGCTCACGGTTGCATGGCTAATAATGCGCGGCTAAGCTAACGCACCGTTGTTGTAATCCGCTGCCTCACGTGTCGAATGGTCTTATTTGAACTCGAAGAAGTAGAGCGGTCGACAACACCTGTTGTCCATCATCGATGATATTTCGCTGCAATGCTGCGCGCTGACTTTAAATACTAGTTTTATCGTTCGCGAATGATGTACAATATGCTATGTAACCTAATAAATCAAAGTATTTGTTTTATAAGATACTTTGATGTAGCATAGACTTTGCTTAGATCTTTGATGACATTGAATAAAGGACCCGCTTCCGTCAGCGGCATACTCTGTGAAGTATGCCACATGTACAGACTGAAGTAATCTGTTTTGCTTCTAGGTCATTTGGCTTGCCAAGTTGTGGTTTCGATTTAGTATGGGATACGAAATTGAAACTCTGGGCACTAAACAACACTGAAAAGTGGTTTTCAACTAGATTATAATTAAAACGTTAACCTACTGTCGGTTCCATCCTCCTCTCCCGTACACTCGTTAAATAACAGCTCTATAGTTATCAAGTCGTAACTACACCCACGTCGGTACTAACAAGGCGCTATTTCGTATAAAGCTCTCGCGTTTACGATCACGTTATAAAAATTAAATATGGTATTGTGAAACAGGAATGCAAGAATGCGGATAATCGTCTGTACTCGAAGTAAATATTTATTGCCCCAACAGTTTTAACGATTTCAATAGCAATATTAGTGAATTCATTGTATTTTTAATTTACAAGCAACAGAACAATATTTGAATGATGTATATAATGAGATCGTTTTTAATGATAAAAACTTACCGAGTATAAAGGAAAACGTTATCTACTCGTAAAATACAGACAACACCATCAATCACAATCACAACAGTAAATAACATGTGAAGCTCTTATCTAATATATAAGTTTATTTATTTATTTATGCTTTTTGGTCAACCTTATATAAAAAAGGTAACAAAGTCGGTGTTGATGCCTACAGGCATTCTCTGCCAGACAACGCTGGATATGGTGAGCAGATATGGTAGGTGCAGCAAACGAAGAAATAAAGATATCTAATGCTATACAAGATATGTTACTATACATATAAAATATACCATATAAATAAATATTTACACACATCATATATACATAAATGTACACTGATACACATACACACATACATAAATAAATACTAATAATGAAACTTATATATAACACTTATAAAAATAACACTACTGCTTCACGGCAGAATAACAAGGCCAGTTATTCTGCAGTGAAGCAGTAGTGTGCAAACATTACTGTGTTTCGGTTTGAAGGGCACTGTGAGTTAGCGTAATCACTGGGCATTTGAGACTTAAAAACTGATGTCTCAGGGTGACGGGCGCAGTGTGGTGTCACACTGAAACATACTGGGTGATACAACATCTGTTCTGGGCAGACGTTGCACTTACCATCAGGTGAACGTTTTGCTTCAGATGGTTGTTGATCCATCTACTGTACAATTATCGTAAACTGGGATCATCAGAGTAAAATAGTTTTTTTTTTATAAAGAAGTGGTAACAGTTCTTGGCGAAGACATTATTTTACTTGCGCACGTTTTTGTACGCTCTTAAAAACGGGTAATGTACACCATTTCTAGGGTTCCGTAGTCAACAAAGAACCAAACCAAAGAAAAAAGTTTCGTAATATCTGTCTGTTCGTCAGCGACTTAGCTCAGAGACTCTTAGTACTAGAAAGCAAAGAAGGTAAATTAAAATATTGTATAAATTTATTCATTATAAATTCGTCGATTTTTTTTCGTGTCTATTTTATGGTGTGGGATGTCATTGCATAGGTCTTTTAAAAATATTGCTGGCGTGGGAAAACTATTTTTCGATTTAGGGACCGTGAAACTGCGATGGTATCCACCCAGACTGATTTCTGCATCAGATTATTACACGTTGTCACCCGTGAGGATGAAATGCTTCTTTACCAATAAGTGATTTTCAGTTACGAAATATGAACTCTCAGCTCAGCTCAGCCTACGAAATATAGCGGCATTATTGTGTTTATTTATTGCTGGTATTTTTTATTTATAAAAAACGATGCCCTGCGCAAGGATTTCTCCTGTATCGTTTTAAAGCGATCGAAGGTTCGATAATGGCTGTCTTTGAGGCGTTAAGAAATTAATTTAACTACCGCTTTTTTATTACGTACGTAACGTCAATATCATTTAGGTAGGTACAAGATCTATGTCGATTCCGTGGCAGCTCGGAGACCGAGCATGTGCTTCAAATTTATGCTATCGCTCGAGAGCAGTATAACAAACTACTGACAACGCATACTTCTAATACAATTATAGCACATTGTATCGTTTTAAAAAACATTTTCTGGAAAGATTTTTTATTATGTGAAATAAACACTGATTAATATTAAAAACTATCCACAGCGACTAGCAATTCAAACTCACTCAAGCGTCTCTATCTGAAATCTCGATTAGGTATTTTAAAACTTATATTGAACCACCATGAACTTTATACACGCTAGGAAGACGGTGGTTTCAGAATAAATACAATTCAGGATAGAATTGAATTAAAAATGACTATAAATATTAGCACAAATGCTACGAAGCTAATGCTAGCGAATTTAATGAAATGTCCGCAGATTTTTTTATATCCAACATTATAAAAACCGTGTAAACGTCTCGAAATTGGGTTAATAAAGTAACATGTAAATCGAAGGATTGATATATGTCAAATGATAATAAGATGTACTTCAGTAGAAAAAAAATAACTTACTATATGTACTTGGCCAATTTCTATCTTAGTCTCGTATTTTTTTATTCCATATAAACTGTTTATTTTATTTGAATGATATCAAATCAGTCACGAAATTGTTGCCTTGGACTTTTTTTATGGAAGACATTGATGAGACTAGCAAATCATTTACTGATGGTAAGTGCAACGTCTGTCCATAAGAAATGCTGTGTCACCCAGAACATTCCTGTATGGTATCGCACTACGCTCTACATAGTAATGTTTGCACACTACTCCTTCACGGCAGAATAATCAACACTGCGGTGGTACCTACCTAGACGGATTCCTGTATAGGAATCTTACTACCAGTAAACTGTAACTGTGCCTTCTTCTTCTTCAACAACAGCTTGTCAGAGTCCACTGCTGGACATAGGCCTCACACGAGTTGGGAGGATTTGCCATAATCACCACGTTTGGCAGGCGGATTGGCGATGGCAGTACCAGACATTTCGCATCTTAGACGCTGTTGCCCGTCACCGGACAAGATAATTTAGGTCGGGCATAATAGAGATGGTTATTGAGCCATCAATCGGAGGCCATGCGATTTTTCCTGGCATTTCCCTTAGTTGACTTCGAAGTCGACTATGAAGCCCACGGCACGAAATAGGGTGGTAGATTCTCTAATCTGTCTCAGAATCTGTAATTCGTAGCAGATTAGAGAATCTGCCACCCTGGACACCTGCACCCGATAGGTGAAGCTGTAGTAGAATATAGTCCCTATTATCTAGATATTCGCCGGTTAGGATAATGTAGGTCTGACAATATAGAGATGGTTCTTTCGCCATCTGTTGGAAAACATTAGATTATCCTGGCATTTCCCAGGACTCTTACGACACCCACGAGACGATATGGGGTGGCAGATTTTATACGCCACAGCGGCTTAAGCTAATGTAAAATAAAAATTTATATGACAGCCCGTAAATGTCCCAGTGCTGGATACAGGCCTGCAGTAATGTTTCTCAAAAATTTGTTTTTTGGATAAAGTCTGCTACCCTGCTCCAGTTTGTTATCTCTAAGCTTTATTCACGACGTATTTCTTCACCTCTGAGCATGTGTTAAATTAGTACTAGTGTCGGGGTTTGAATCATGATCACTCGCGATCCATAAAATTTGAGCACCCAAAATCTAAGCAACTGAGCGCCGGGTTTAAATAATAAACGTAATTTTTTTTCGCTAAGCGATTCATTTTATGACAGTCTGTCGTGTCTCAAAAACTGAGTCAGAGTAAAATGTAAGTATGCTTTATAAATATTAGGCTAAGAGCTACATTGCATTAATATGTCAAAGGTTAATTTACCACAGACAAATTATGCTTCGTCGATATTATTCAGACTACAATAGTGCTATAAATGTAACATGATCGTCGTATGTACCTGACGACGATCATGTTACATTTATAGCACTATTACACTTTGTTCGTGACAAATTAAAATACCATGGCAAGGGAGCACCTGTTGTAGTATTTAGGTGTGTTTAAATAGTAAAAATTGGTAAGGGATAGGGAATAGGTGTTAAAAATAAAGCAATTATATTAAATTATAAAATGCGCTTTAGGAGACCGATAAGAAATACTACGTGAATATTTCATCTTTGATTTGTTTTCTAACTGATGGATGGAAAATTTTGTAATTTATATTATCAAAATTATTGACCTTTTTAAAATTTTTTTTAGAAATACAATAAAAACAATGTGATACTTTAGGCGTATAATGAGAAAACAAATGTAAGATCTTTTTTATAATGTAATTTTATGCATTCGTAAAGATAGTTATGTTTAAAATGTAATTACGCGTGCTTTTGTAAATATAACAACGTTTTTATTTATTTTCTTACCCCTGTCGCTTCATAATGGAGCATGCTCCAGTATCAAACGAAGTTTTCACTTCCAATATGTATTTATTCGGTAGAGATTCACAGACTCTGACATTACTGCTACAAATTAAATTATAATACGTATTGATCTATAACATATTCATTCAATATTTTACTATCGCAACAATTAACAAAGTTAATCGAAACTAGCGTAATATTTATAGATACCTTTAAGGTAAAACAAATAGTTTTTTTGAATATAAAAAAATACGATCTCTGAATTCGACTACTTTGAACAGATTAAAGGTTTTTGTAAGCAAAACGTTTTCGAGCGTTCACGTAGGATTGTGTACGTAAGCTGATGTTGATGAGATTATTCATGAATAAAAACTAGTTATTTCTTTAACTCTTATGAACAGGAATCGAATTGTATTTTAATAGCATACTTACGTTTTATTTTTTAAAGACAAATAACTCGCAGCTTAAAACGATATCGATTGCACTAAATCAATAGACACACCCCACAGTATATTCATAGTATTATGTCACTTTTGTTTAATAAACTTTCACTATAAGCAACCTTAAGTTAATGCGCCGGATTTCAAGGTTAGAATTCGAATAAAATGTCAATTAAGCGCGTGGCAGTCTTAGCCAATGAAATATCACGTTATGTTTAATTCATATTATGAATTGAAGACTGTGTAACGTTGTTTTAAAGAGCAGAATGAATGGAGTGTTGTTTGTAGAGAAATCGAATAACACAAGACGAGTTATTGTGCGCGCGCGCACGTCCGACGTCCGTGTGATGAGACGGAACGTTTTGGATCCGCGCCGCTCCTAGCTTACTTTTTTTATTACATTGGTTTTAGAGTTCCTTCAGATAATATCTGTCGTCATATAACAATTCTGTAATATTTGTCAACGACGTAATGATCGACACGACATTGAAAAACACGCGTTGTGTTTTAGTTTAGATATTTAGTTAAGACTTTGTAATATGACCATGGGTAGGTGTCGGCAAGTTACATAAATTACGAAACACCTCGTGGATATAAAAGTTTTAATTCTGACTTTAACGAGTATGTCATTATTTTAAGGTTATTTCATCGTTTTACCTTATATAACATCTTCTTAGATAACATCTTGTCTATCGCAACATCTTTTTTTAATAACGAGTTACTGCTGCAAGTTATCACTTGTCAGTTGCTAACGCCAACGTGCGGTGACGGCGTTAGATATTCCGCCACCCCATTTCGTGCCGTGGGTGTCGTAAAAGTCGACTAAGGAGAACGCCATTAAAATCGAATAGCCTCCGATCGATGGCGGAATAACCATCTCTATTATGCCAGACTTAAATTATCCTGACCGGTAACGGGCAGCGAAGTGTCTGGTATTGTGATCGATAATTCGCCGGCCAAGCGTGGCGATTACGGCAAATCCTACCAACTCGGGGGAGGTCTATGTTCAGCAATAGCATATGAGACTTAAGAACAGATATAACAGTGTGACGATCGTATTGCTGTGCCCCACAGAGCTTTCTAATTCAAAATTCTGGGTGAGTCCGAAACAACTAGGGTCTGGTCTGGCAGTTATGTATTAGGTGATACGCCTTTTTAATACCATTGACACATAAATAACATGTTTTTTACGTATATTATTCCGTAGAACTCTACCGTGTACACAACAATGTTCTAGAGTATTACTTACGCTTTTTAACGCTTATCTTTTTCACCTTCAACTTTACCTTTTACTTTAACATTACTCACGGAACAAGTCGAGGAAAACAGTTGGCTAAAAATAGGATTTAATTACCTTATTTGGCGCATACGCTTGAATAGATCTATAATGGAATGCGTCTAAAGTACCTTACACTCACACACGCACACGCACACTTAAAGACACGTGTATTTAGATCTGTAAGTATTTGGTTATAGGTATGACGCTCAAGTCTAGATAAGGAAGAAGTTAATTTAATTATGTTTCACCACATCTCATTTACGGTTTTGTAAATCCCCTGCATCCTTGACACAATAGCGGGTTTCACAGAGTTAAAGATAAAGGTTGTTTAGTTAGTGCTTAGTTTGCAATGATGAAGCAAAATTTAGTTTAAAAATATACACACACTTTTATATTTTTATATCTGTGTAATTATGATATGCACCATCATATTTTATTTTTAGATGTACACGATTTTTTCTTTTTTGTTCTTATCAAAATAAATTTGAATGATTGGTAAAAAAATTATTAACAAATTTTATTGTGAGTGAAATATTGGATTAGTGTCCTTTACAAATAAGATACTTCGGTTTGTTAAATATATTATGTTCCTCATAATAAGTTATGAGTGATGGTGAACATAAAAATCTTACCCAGCCCGTTTTACCCGTGGGTATGTACCAAAGCCGGTATGGGAAGTTATTTTGTGGCAGAAAGTGACGAGACCAGCGAAAAGTTCACCGAGCACCGTTTAAGAAACAAGGTGTCATCTATAGATCTCGCGAAGTCGTCGGCCGGGTATGGTGATTACGGAAATCCTACGTTCTTAGTAATACATCAATCTTTCCATCATGATTTACTTTGACCAACAGGCTATTGCATATAGAAAATAAAGGACACTTATGAAAGTGTTGAACATCTGTCAAATATTTGTTTATGATTTCATATGGAGTCATTTTTGTTAATCGTGGCCAGAACGAAAACAGTTATTTGACAGATATACGTTGAATACTTTATAACTGATCTTCGTTTTGGATACGCAATAGCTCCTTAGAGTGCATGAATGCATGCGTTAACACTTCTGAGGAAGTATTCAATCACATCGCATTATCTTCTTAGTGGGTCTTGTTCTATATATAGATGCTGTACAGTTTTGTCGAATCAGCACTTGTGCTCGTATTCTTTGCCAGTCTTTCTTTCGCATTACTTGTTGCTAAATATATTTTTACAGAATCCGTTTAGATAGGTCGGTTATTCTGCCGTTTTGTTAACGGAAGAATGTGGCGACAGGAGGAAATCGTTCACATGATGGTAAGTGAAACGTTTTTTTTTAAATCTAAAGTTTCATATGCCCAATAATTGCACAAGTTCTCAGTGCCATTCAAATCGAAACAGTAATGTTTGCAAACTACTGCTTCACGGTAGATTAACCGATACTGTGTGCCAGTACCTATCGAATTCTTACCTTAGAATCCTACCTGCAGAAGTGCCTTAAGCTGTAGTCTGCAAACATTACTGTGTTTCGGTATGTTAGCTAGCGTAATTAATAGGCATATGAGATTTAAGAACTGTTGCCTCGGTTATGAG
>DWIA01000216.1:0-12403 GCA_018248195.1 Archon apollinus
GGTCGACGTAGACAAACGTATCACGATGAGATAGAAATCGTTTTAACGAAAGGCCTCATCAAAACTACTCGCAACCGACGAGCTTGTATGAAAACACTATTTTTTTTATAGGAGAGGGGGCAAACGAGCAAGCGGCTCACCTGATGTTAAGTGATCACCACCGCCCTTAAACATCCGCAACACCAGAGGAATCACGGGTGCGATGCCGGCCTTTAAGGAAAGAGTAGGCTCTTTTCTTGAAGGTTCCTAAGTCGTATCGGTCCGGAAAAACCGCTGGTGGCAACGCATCCCATAAAATGGTAGTGCGTGGCAGAAAATTCCTTGTAAAACGCACAGTGGTGGAATGCTAACCATCAAGATGGTGTGGATGGAATTTTGCACTATGCCGCATTGAACATAATATGAATGAACATATAACATACTACGAGTATGTTATACTTTTTTGCAAACTGTGAACGGGTCGCTTTATTCTTACATTAAAATCGAGCGTAAGATATCTATTTAGATTCAGATAATAGGATTCGCGGTCTTTTGTTCATATTGACGAAATATAATCAACGCGGTGGCACAGTGAGATTTATACAAAGGTCATTACTTACGTAATGACCTGTGTTCTTTTTAATGAGATATAATAATATGTTGAAACTATTTCGATAAAAGATTTGAGAAAGTAATTAAACATTTGTGCTAAATTTATTTTGCCCACAATAAAGTAAATGTAAATCTTTTTTGGATGACATGTGCTTAATTACGTTAGTAGTAATTTAAATTATATGTACGATATAAGATGTAAAATAATTTCCCATAGAAATACAGTGCTGCCGGCAACAGGATCGACCTCAGGTCACTGTAGCACTCTTTTAAAACATTATAATGTCTCTATAACATAATCTCTATTTATTATTACAGAGTTTGTTTGTAAATACATTAATAGATATCACAGACTTTACTACTCGTAAGGTCTGTGATATTATTTATCCAAGACGATAAATAATACTCGTACGTTACTAAGACTGCGTGGTTTCATAAGTTTCTATGCCTTTAATATTATTATTTTAGGTTACAGAAGACCTAAGGATGTTTCTCTTTAATTAGGAGCAAGCCGTTACAAACCCAGTAAATATGCGTGCTTTCACATTAAAGAAAACTTAATTAAGCATATCTTAAACTAAAAATCTCTCTACTGTATAATAATTACCGTCATTTGTTTGTAGCGACATCAACCAATTAAAGCTTAAGAAAATGCAAAAACGTCCCGCATCGCACTATTAACGTTTTAGCGATGTATACAAGATATAAAAATGACTGATAGGAAGAGACATCCACTACAGATAGCTGATCTGAGGCGTAACTCCAAAATAAATATCACCTATAAAAGCGTTGAACGAATAACTGTCAATATTATTTTCTTATTTCTGCTATTTTTTCTAATTCTAAGTTGACTGTATTCTTAACTAAAATTACTTCATGATAAATAATATATTAAAAAGAGTGATTTTTGGGGGTTACGTAAAGGCCTCTGGAACGTAGCTACCCTTTTTCCTGGCATCTTCATCTGCCAAATTATTATACAGTAAATTAAGTCTGAATAAAACTGTTTTCCAATATAAGTGATTAAAATTTGTACATGTAATAAACATGTAATAAAATTACATCTATATAATAGGTATAAATGGAGACATACGGAAAAAAAGTCTATTTAATATTTTTTTAACTCAGGACCTGCAGCGTAGAAGTCAGATACTCTTAGCACTAGGCTACGCGGTCGTCTTTTAGTCATATCATTCACTGCATATTAACTAAGTCAAGTAGTTCCAAGTTAAGCAGACTTCAAAAAGAAGACTATATTGTTACAAACATTGTAGAACTTTATATCTTCCCATTAATCTTCCTTCGTCTTAACGGATAGCGAAGTTTCTAGATTTAACACGAACATTGCTTATCGCGATTTTTAGAACTTTCTTAGCGTTCTAGAACTATCGATTGTCTATATATGGCAAGACTCGAAACTCGAAAGTCTGAGTCTATACGAGCTCCAGGGTGAAACAAGACATTAACTATGTCCCGCTTGAAGATCAGATCTTGTTCATTTGAGTTGAAGACACTAGATGTAACTTCAGAGAATCGTTTTATTCACCAAATCATAACTAGCACTTAAAAAATTATAAAAAATAAATATTCCTCTTATTTATCCTCTCCTTTATTGATTAAATTTTTACGTCTTTAAAATTATACATATCATTAATTGCAAAAATCATCAAGAGCGCACAGAACTCCTGCGCACTCCATCCCTTCTCATGCGGAAGAGTTGCGAATCCTTCGCATGCCAAGTTTATTATCGTCCGCCTAGCCCTTTTTATTGATATATCTTAGTGGTTGCCTTCACGCCCTCCAAGAGGTTTATTTTATTTATTATTTTTTCTGCATTAACACTGGCAATTTTACAGTTAAACACTGATGGCAGAAATCCTGCCCCCAGGATCAAAGCTGGAGAGTTTATACTCTCCAGCTTAATTATAGTAGTAAAATAACATTAGGCTCAAAATTTTACAAAGATTGCACCTGCTAACATTATTCACCATCTGGAAGGGTTCACTGGTAGATAATGCCATTAGACTAAAATCCCCTATCCTTTATCTTAATGTTGGGAGAATTAAAGAACTAAAATATAATAAAATAATGTCGCTTATAGCCTAACGGTTCAGCGCCAAAACGTAACGTCGCAAGTTCGAATCCGTCATTCGATTATTGTCTTGAACCACATCCTAGTATAATCTTTTAAGATTAATATAAGTGTTTAACAGGAATATTAGTAATAATAATAGAATTGCTAATTATCAAAAAAAATCGGTAAAATATAATTGTTTAGAAAATACGTAGAGTTCTATACGGTTCAGTTAACTAACGTGTTTAATTATAAAACAAGTTGTTGTTACTTCAAATAAACACATCGTAATGCATTAATTGATAACATAATAACATTTTTTTTATCGAAACTGGTTCGGCGTTGTTGACATTGAGCGTGTAACACATGAATACAGGTAATATGTATTTGCTCAGCGCACGTTGATAAATAATGCTGTTCGACTTTGCGTGTTTTTTATTACACAGTGATATTCAGTCTGGTTGGCGTATTTGTTTCTATTATTGCTGACCGTGGCATTCATTACAAATATCGGTTTATCTTAAAATATATCATCAAGTGATATATCTACTTATACTGTTAATAAGCTAAAAATTAAGTTTATACTTTAAACTACTTAATTTAAGAATAAAAATAAAGTAACACTATTATGTTCGTCTCACTTCTGGGCTTGCTTCTCATTTATATACAGTACGGAGCGTAGTGTGAACGATTATATCTTATCAGATATGATAAATACACGATCCCCTTCAAATGCTTTCGTGAATATAATACACGATATCGTACTTACGTATAACTTAACAAAATTAATTTCAATGTTATACGAGTACATAGTTTATTTGTCCTGTCTGTTGTGTTGTTTGTCATGTCATCCCACGTGTGTTTTTTTACAATATATTTGTTACAACTGTATGTTAGTAAAAATTAAATACGTTTCATTCTTTATTTCCTATCATCTAGAATTCAATTAACCTAGAACAAAAAATATTTTGGTTACTAAAATTGGTAACATTTAAAATATATATACGATACATTAAAGTATTATAAATATTAACGATAAGACAGATTTCACGTACACGATATAACGCTTCTGCAATAAGATTGGAGACAGATGCAGTATCAGAGATAAACAGACAGACATACCGGTCAAAGAATACGAGTATTATCATATAATAGTATATAGGAAACACAGCAAAGTACTTTGTTCTCTACTTAGAGTTTAATTTATATATATTTTGGGGCTATTTAACGATTGTACCTTACTCATGCATTATATACACTAAAATATTTAAAATTTTCATCACAGTCATTATTAGCCTACAGTCACCAATGTAGCTAACTCACTGATGGATATACTAAATAAAACAATTTCTTCTGAAACATACGGGTATTCCTTTTATTGTACAATTTTCGTAAGTTTACAATCATTAAAACACAATTTATGTTTATCGTACCAATTTAGCCAGAAACAAAACTACTCACAAAATATAATGGCAACTTATTTTGTTTCTCAACAACTCAATAGAATACATTTTATATCCTGAAATCTTCATGTTTCCATTGCAAGACGAAATAAAATATGATTCAAGTATTGTGATTTCTTACACCGGAAACACTTCACTGCTTCCGTTTAATTTTACTGCCATTGATAAAAATAGTTGGGGGACTAAACCTCTGTGAATATTTATTACTTCGGAATTCCTTTTCTAGGTATTTAATATGCTTAAGTTCTCTATTATTTCGTAACAAATTGCGGGTCACTTTTCACGGGACAATTTTTATCTAGTTAATTTATATTATAATAATACTTCTTCCATATTGTTCTTCTACAACCATTATATATATTTTCTAAAACATAAAAATATATCTTGTTAGCATAACCATGAAGTAAATAGTGTAAACTTATTTTTTTTACGACTAACTTATAAAAACATTTACCGTGAATCTTCTTGATTTTTCGTGTGAGATAATATGGTCTTAAACCTGTTGGCTTACGTATTGTTAACTCTTTGAACTCATATGACAGCAAATCATAATAAAATCATCGCCACTGCAATTAAAAAATAAGGATTATTCTAATGACGTCAAAGAAAATCTAAAATCATGAACCATTCGTATGACTATACTGAAATATTTTGTTTTTTCTGTAACTGTTAAATTAAGAAAAAATCCTAAATATCAATCCTATATATTTAAATATAAGACAAAATGAATACATTCACATTGACAAAATTGTTGCAATTTTGAGTTACAAAAGGAGGATTGACAAGTCATATGAAAGAAAATAAAATATGATGAGCGTGAAAGATGAATAATACAAACCGTATCGCCTCACACAGAATGGCATCGTATAACCTTGTCAGTAACATTTCCCCTAACAAAGACCGTATGATCTTTAGAGCGTTCATTATTCGTTTGGTGATTGTTTCTACAGTAGCGGCGTCCAGTGCCGTGTGATTCGCGGTGCGGTTCGCCATTTCTATTGCAACCCATATATCTTCTTATGCAACGTGAAAGGGACGGTAGCGGAAATGACTTATGGGTACCCGCTTTACAACGTCGCTCAAATGATACACAACGCGGGTCTTGTCTGTGAATACGAAATCCACAATGTCCGAAACCGCAGTGTTTTTGTCCACGTTGACGATGTGCACAGTAACCTCCCCTGTTATATAAAGGGATGTTCTGCCTCGGGCCTTCAAATAGTCGTCGACGAAAATGTTGTCCGTGGTTTGGAGCAAAATGTTGATGCTCATTATGATATGGTCCAAAAATGAGGTGCTCACAATCACGATGATAGTGTATATGCTGATGCCGATGAAAATTTATTTCGGGGCCCAAGCCACTGAAACAGGCGCGACTGGAATGTCCTCTCATTTTGATGCGTAGAAGGTGAGTAGTTAAACGTCGTAATAAGACTGAGCGCACTGTTCAGAGTGTCACAGTTATATACACAATGTTTTCATAATATTGTGAAATAACAATTTCATATATAATAAAAACTATGATTTAATCTAGAGATAATTTTAAAACCTAATCGGTGTATATGTAAATTCAAATGCTTTCGTGAATATAATAATAACACAGGATCAATTTACTTAGTCTTATTGTATTGTAATATGTAAATGTCTAATTCAGACTCCATTGGACAAGAAATATAATTTCCTCAATTGAAAATATTGATTTACAATTAAATAATAAAATATCAAGTTCTTTTAACAATATTATTAAGAATATTTCAAAATATTAAGTAATCTTGCTATTATAGTATTTGAATCAGAAATATAATAAAATAATATGATGAAATTACTTATTTGGTTGCGTAATTACGAGACTGGAAACTATAGCCTTGAATGAGTCATGCGGTTTATTACACAACATTGTGAAGGAGCGATACATGAGTCATTTTGATATTTTACTCTGTTTTGTATAAATAATGCACATTATAATGATAAGGAAAATAACATTGTCATTGTAAAGTATTCACAATTCTTCTGCTAATATGTTTCAAAAATAATCTGAGCTGTGATGTTCTCCCTTAATATTTGTATTCGTTATTTGCTTGTTTTGCTGATTTCTGCTTAAGATGATTACCAAACATGAATCTATCTTTCTATTGTTTGTTATGCAAAATTATTCTATGTCTCATTATTGGTTCCAGTAAATAATAAATAAAGATATTCATTAGTTTATGACGAGGACACGCGGTTTAGTGGTCATCTTATTTACTTGCTCAGTCTGTGTTCTGGGTTCGGAACCCAGTCCACGCAAATATATGTAAAAAAAGCAATTTTATTGGGACCATATCTAATTATTTTATTGTTTGCAACTAACTTGCTGATGTTTAACAGAAGATGTTGTCGTTAATGAAATGTGCCAGGAAGTATGGACTTTATCTATGCTGAGGGATATGTGTGATAACGATTCAACTAGAAGTGTGTAAAACTATATTATTTTTATAGTAGGAAGAGACGACACGAGCAAATCATTCACCTGGTGGTAAGAGCTATGTCTGCTCCTAACATACTGTGGCGCCCAGAACATTTCTGTGTAGCACCAGACTGCACTCGTCACCCCGACACATCAATTCTTCAGTGTCCATCAAACCGAAACGTAAGTATCATATTCATAGAGTACATGCTAGGAACAGTTGAAACATAATTAATTATGGCAACAAACCTAAAAAAATAATAACCACATCCAGGGTAATCCAGACTAGATTTTTAGAATTTTAGAAGTGGAGACTTTCGTTTCTTTAGTAGTTATTTCTAAGCTGCACTTAATAACCTTATTTAAATATAGTCAGCTTTAAGTGATCCAACCGAAATATTGTCGGTATTCAGCGTCAATTCAGTGATTCAATTTTGTATAAACCATTACGAAAAGAAAAGCTTTCATATTAATTTTCTAGAAGTTGTGTTGTGTGTTGCAGTGTATCTGGTATTTTTATACAAGAAGGAACAAACGAACAAGCGGCTCACCTGATGATAAGTGATCACTGCCGCCCATTAACATCCCTAATACCAGATGAATTGTAGGTGCGTTGTCGGTCTTTCAGAAAGGAGTCGGCTCTTTTCTTGAAGGTTTCAATTTACGTGGTCGAGCGAAGCAACAAGAAAAATGCCCAGTAGAATGCTTCAAAATGGTGTAGGTTGAATTTCGTGCTATGCTGCAATGGGAGATGGCCAAATACAGCGAAACTGATTTCCAAAAAAAGAATTGTTCAAAATAAATAGCGAAATGGTAGTTGTACAATATCATTCTCAAAATAAACATATTGCTCGAATCTTTGATCAATAGCTTATATAGGGACACTCAAATATGCTCTACACGAAAAGTGCATAAGACTGTGCTCGATTTACACCGGAGTTGAAACGCTCAATGTACGAATACTCGGGAGCAGTTCAGTTGGTATAATCTCACAATCTTGATAGTGACAGGTGTCTGAATCTGATACGAATCGCACTGAGATTAATTCCATTTTACGCTTAACGCGATTTAGATTGCGCTTATGTTATTTGTCTTCAGGATAAATACGAGTATAGAGTATTATGAAATAAAATATAAAATATAATCTTATCTATTATCATAATCGTATCTTAATATTGTGTTATATTAAATATTAATAATAATCATTATGCCAGATTCAACAGTGAAGTTAAGCAATTTAGACTGATGCAAATACAATCTAATGAGATTTGTCTAGAGTGTAGAAGAAAATGTTATTTGAATTGAAAATATTTTACTGTATAGTTTTAAAAGTTTTTTTTTTGTAATATGTGTAAATAAGCTTATTTTATTGTATATTAAAATGTCGATATGAAATTATTTTTGTTATTTTAATTCCAAAATGTTGGCAGCTTGTATCGCAAAAAATATATAAAAGATAAAAAAGCTATTCATATCACTTCCATGTGTAAATATTGAATGACTTAAAGAATATATTACAATCCTTCAGGCACTGATATCGCTATTTATTTAAAAAAGAGTAAAGTTTCAGCCTATTAATGTCCCACTGCTGAGCACAGGCCTCCTTTCATTTCTGAGACGGTTTTGGAGCCGGGAAGGGTCTGCCACGCTGCTCCAATGCGGGTTGGCGGACTTCACATGTCCTCGAAATAATTTTTATTTCTCAGACATCCAGGTTTCCTCACGATGTTTTCCTTCACCGTCGAGCACGTGGTAAATCAGCACCTAAAATTGCCATTTTAGTGGTGCTGGCACCGGGAATCGAACCCAGGTTACTCGCTTACTATGAAATTTAAAGCGAGCGCCTAGTCCCTGAGCTACCACGGCTATTTATTTATTCATACGTAAATATAAACCTTAAATATTAAATAAATCTCTAAATAGAGAATCTGACAGCCTTTTTCGTCCCGTGGGTGTCGTAAAAGTCGACTAAGGAAAATGCCAGTAAAATCGCATGGCCTCCAATCAATGGCAGATTATCGATATCTGTTATGCCAGACCTGAATTTTCCTGATCGGTAACGTGCTGTAGCATCTGTACTGTGATCGTCAATCCGTCTACCAAGCGTAGAAATTACTGTAAAATTTCCTAACATGGGAGAGGCCTATATTCAGCAACCTATATTTAGTGATAATGTTTATTTTATTAATAACTGCATTCATCGGTTACATACTAAAATACAATAAATTTTTGTAATGAAGTATTCCATCCATTTGACCAGCAAGCCGCATCTCTCGCCAGTGACTGCGAATTCTGTCTTAATACGAGTACAATGAAAGTTTAATCTTCAGATTACATTTTGAATAAAAAAATTAAAGCTGATCTAATTCTAATATGAGGAATACAAATCATGATATTGATTAGCTTGTAATACGAAAAAGTCGAGTTACAACTGATATATTTCTTCTTCAAGATTTATAAACCGTACTGTACAAATTGTTCAATTCATAAATTACATCAAACAAAGCATTGAAAAATAAAGATTTAAAACCAACCATTTGCCAAAGCGTGACGCTTGGTAATAAATGAAGCAGTAAAAGCTTACATTTCCGCCACTGTCTCTGAAATATTAAAGTAACTCTTCCTTTTTGTCAATAGCTTTACTGTTTTCCCAAATTATTTCGTTATTATTCAAATAACTATAGCTAATTATTTATAAAGGAAAACCTTTGTCCTACTTTGACTGAAGAAAAGATGCTGCATATTTATGTCCTCCTGGCCGAAGCAATCAGGTGCGCAGGAGACATTACTGAGTCTGAGATATTACGCGTCCTTACCCAACCGCGCCCGAAGTAACGCTAATGTGTTAAGATGGGAGGTACGCTGGAATGCAAAGGCAAGAGTACGGGGGCAATTACAACATAACTAAAATCGAAAACCAATAATTAGTGTTTTTAAACTAACGTTGGTATTTGGTAGAATTAGCTGGGCTCGAACCAAGGATTCCTTCGGCAATAATAAGGGTAAATAGCTCTTCAGCTTCTTATAACTCTTAGTTTGGGTTTAGGTCGGGATTATTCACATAAAATGCCATATTGTATTTTAAGTGGAGTGTTGAGATTACATAGAAAGAAAAATTGGGTGTACGCTTGTTTTCTAGCCTCGGTTTATGTATACCTTCGACCGCGTTCTGTGTCTGCTACGAGAAAAACTTAGAAAAGCGAATTTGTCAGCCAATTAGTTTGTATGTTTAAATATAAACAATACGAAAGTAATATAAGACTAAACTATAATTAAATTTTAGACCTTATATTTCGATCTCAAATTTACCACGTCCTCGGCAGTAAAAGAATAGAGAAACTGTATGTCTGATAAATAAAAATGTTTCAACGACATACGACGTCTGCCAAACGGCATTGGAAGAGCGTGGGGGAGATTTTCATAGGTTCTATTTATATATTTACATAGGACATTTCACGCAGCTCAGTGTCACATAAAGTTGAAGTTAGGATTATAAATAGCTTATTGTCTGATCAATCACACTAAAATAACTGTTGTAAATAAAAAAAAAACGGAAAAACAAAAAAAAACGCTTACTTTTACTTAATTTTTTTATGGCTTCTTACGTTTTCGCTTACTTAAAATAGTCTTTTTAAACATACAAAAATACAATACAAATACAAAAAAATATTAACTTGGATATACCACAAGTAAAACATAAAATTTCAAGGTCGTTACCGGATTTCATTTCGACGACGATAATTTATTTTAAATTGCAGACAAAACATTGACATGTGCTCATATTTTGATGAAGAAAATATATTTATATAATAACATATTTTCACTAAGCGTAGCGGACAATATCTTGTTTAATTGGGTTGGGTGTAATATCATACGTGAGTATAATCAACACTGAACACTAAGCACCTAGATAGGCTACATTTTAAATAATGCGAAACGTTTAAATCACTCAAAATTTAATTATTTAAACTAAGTACTTACAAGAAAACAAATGAATTTCTCTAAATATTACAACTTTAAAAGACGAATATATGATTTAATTGAATGTTTTCCTTCACGACTCGACTTTTGCTGCGAAGGACAGAGAGAGCAGCGACATTCATTGCCATTCTACCCCGCTTCAGTCAGTTCTCTACATCGTATATCCAGTGTGGGCTCGTCAACTTACTCGGAGTGCACAACCTTCTTCTTCTTCTCGACGTAGGTCTAAGTTTGCGAACCAGTGTACATTTTGACGTACATATGTAGGTACTGAGGAAAGGTCTACACTCAAAGAGATTTAGTTTCACTGTGATTATGAAAAAGTGTCATATTAAGTGTCATATACTATTTCAACTTCGTGTTACACATTTCAAAACATTAATTCGCTTCGAGGAAATATTCATTAAAATTTCCCATTTGATGCATCCCCAAAAAGCACAAAATACAGTGGAGGACGTACGAACCTCTCTAAAGCAAAGCGTTCTGTGTGTCTTCAAGTCTGATTATAACATCTTTTTTAAACTTTTCTCAGAGAGCGTAATGATTTTTTAATACGACTACGCTAAGCAAGCAAGCAAAGCAAGCCTTTAAAAAAATCACTTTATTTGTTAAAATGAATTCCACTGCTATTTGAAGAGAATTCGAAAGTATCTTTTACGAATTTCTACCAAATTTAAAATGTGACCTTTATAAGAAAAGATGTGAAAGTGATGACTACGAGATACATTGTCATCATGATTTGATCTATTGAATCGTGAGTCATTTGTAAGAAACGCAGTGGTAACTATTCTTTGTTTGGTAAATATAACGAGATATTTATGCAAGCTTCAATGCTTTTAAACAAGTGAAGACATTCCTTAACATAAGCTGTAAATAAAAAGGTAAGGTAAGGACTTTGTAGGTAACTTCTTAATCTAATTCATAATTAAAACAAATTCAAATTAACAATAAATAAACTAAAAAACTCTGAAGCGTTTTTTGTTTATTTATTGCACTGTGGCCATTGATACATATGTTACACTAGATTGGCAATAACCGCACAAACGCCTTCCTCCGCAACGTATGGCTGCAGCCAATGAGTCCGACTTCTGTCATTTATTAAACAGTGTGACGTTGACCGAGGAATGCATATTATTAAAATAATAAAAATAGGTAAATGTCTGATAAAAGACTGCAAAACGAGGTCACAAAGCACAATAAAGCACGGGATTACCTTTCAGATATAAGTATTGTGTTTGGGCGTTTAAGTTATTTTAAATAAAACGAAAAATGATATGAAATTTTCACGAAAGATTCACGAATATTTAAATATTTAAACATTAAATATACATAATACTTAGATAGGAAATTAAAAACAGGGGATGGGCAGCAGCATCTACCTGAAATAACTTAATAATTAAACTGCGGTTGCCAACCCGCCTGCCAAGCGTGGCAGCTATGGCAAAATCTCCCAAAAATTAAAGGCACAAATAATAAACGGCCCCCAGTTCACGGCGGCCCCGCTCGTCCTGGCTTCATGGTAACGGCGGGGCAGGGGGTGCGAAGAATCTCCGGCTGAGATCTTGCTACCACCAACGATGACTAGACCTGGCAACATATAACGCACGCACACTGAGGACCGATGAGAAGATCTTGGAGCTGGAAGAAGAGGTAAGCAATTTACGCTAGGATATTATAGGGTTATCTGAAGTCCGAAGATAGGGGGAGGACACGGTAATCCTCGAATCCGGTAACTTGTTTTACTACCAGGAGGGCGACCATCTGTCCCAAGGAGGTGTCGGATTTATCGTCCACAAGTCTCTCATCAACAACGTTCTTAAGATCGGGAGTGTGTCGACTAGGGTTGCG
>DWIA01000217.1:0-12402 GCA_018248195.1 Archon apollinus
GTCTTTTAAGAAGTCATTCAAAATGCAATCAAAAAATTTGTACCGGTCTGTAAAACAAAAAAAAAAGGAAATAACCTTCCCCCGTGGTTTAATTATATGTTGATTAATATGTTAAAGGAGAAAAACAAATTCGAAAACGACGTAATATCTATAGGAACCCATTAGATGCTAAAGAATTAAAAATCATTAGTAAGCGCTGTAATAAGCTTACAATGGTCTGTTACAACGATTACATGAGAAGGCTAGAAGACTCCATCCCTAAAAATCCCAAATTGTTTTGGACTCATGTCAAAAGTAAACGTGGAGGAACTGGCTTGTATCCTAATTGTTGCAAGACTATTCGACTATTCGACTATTACCACAGATGGTACCAAAATATGTGAGTTATTTGCAACTTACTTTTCTCCCGTTTTCTAATGTTGAAAAGTAAGTTAACTATTAACTCGACTCTGAATATTTATTCAACATAGAGACTAATCAGGAATTAAAGAGCCCGGTAATAGAATGCGAGTCAATTCTCAAAAAACTACTTAGCACTAGTAATAAAGGTGCAGGGCCCGATAATATACCGCCAATATTTGTTGTAAAATGTGCATCTGAACTAGTTCAACCGCTAAAACTGATTCTTAATAAGTCACTTACTTCTAGCTTATTTTCTTCCGATTGGAAAATCTCTAAAGTAGTAACCGTTTATAAATTAGAAAGTGAAGATAATATCTGTAATTACCGATCTAATTCGATCTTATCATGTTTAGGCAATATTTTTGAACATTTGATCTGTCCTTATATACAGTATCACCTAAAACTGTATTTAAGTGATCATCAGCATGGCTTCGTTCGTTCCAGATCCACAAGCACAAAACCGGTGCACTTAACTGAAATTTTAACTGAGGCAGTTGACTCAAGTTATCAGAATAGCGTGATTTACACAGACTTCAGTAACGCCGTCGTTAAAGTTTCGCACAAAATACTTACTCAGAAGTTGTGTGCTTGTGGTATTATAGGCTCCTTGTTCAAATCTTACTTAACAAATCGGATTTTCTTTAGTGGTAAATGGATTCCAATCAACAAAACATAGCATCTCCTCCGGTGTTCCTCAGGGCTCGCACTTAGGGCCAATCCTTTTTCATTATCTTATTAATGACATTGAAAACTGTTTTCTTTTCTCAGAAGTTTTCGTATTTGCTGATGACCTAAAGTTTGTGAGAACATTCCAATCTTACGACGATGCTATCTTGCTTCAAGGTGACATAAATAGTCAATCAAAGTTTTAAATTTCAAAATTGATTGTCCGTGGCTGCTAAGCCTAATTAATTGAGTTCCGCATCGAATACCTCGCAAACCAATTACACTCCTTTTTCCACCACACAGAAGAACAATTGTGGGAGCAAACTCACCCTGTGCAAGAATGTGTAAAATTATTAACATCACCAGCAATAAAGTTGATCTACATTTTGACTCACCTCAGGCAATAAAAAAACTATACACGACTCTTACCAGTTCTAGAGCGATAAGTGACAATTAGCAATTTATATTTAATCTTATACTTTCATATAATTTAGTTTTTAGGATTAATTGGCATGTTGTGTATAACAATTACGTTATAAAAGTTTCAGCCTATTAATGTCCTACTGCTGAGCACAGGCCTTCTCTCATTTCTGAGAGGGTTTTGGAGCCGGGAAGGGTCCGCCACGCTACTCCAATGCGTTGCGCGGTTGGCGGACTTCACATGTCCTCGAAATATTTTTTTATTTCTCAGAGATGCAGGTTTCCTCACGATGTTTTCCTTCACCGTCGAGCACGTGGTAAATCAGAACTTAAAATTGCAAATTGCGCCTAGCCCCTGAGCTACCACGGCTCTATCATCTAATCATATATAAATTATCTAATCATATAAAAATTATTAATGTTATTTGTAAATTTTAATTTAGCCGGCGGATAACATCTACATTATATTATTAATAATATTCCTAAGAAAACTGTATGTTTTCGTGTAATCATCTAGATTCCTGTGCAGAAAACTGTCTGGTAGATACCACCCCAGCCCAGTTATTCATTCCAAACTTTACTGTGTTTCGGATTGAAGAGCACTGAGAGCTAGTGTAATCACTAAGCATATTTGACTTAAGAACTGATGTCTGTGTGTGAGGAGTGCAGCATAGTGTCACTAAGAAAGGTTTTGAGTAACACAGTATCTGTTATGAGTAGACGTTGCACCATCAGGTGATCGTTCTGTTCGTCTCGTCACTTTATCCAATAAAAAAGAATTACGTGTCATAACCACATGTTAAACATTTTCAGACATTTTCCTGAGCTGGACTAAAGACGATTAATATTTTTATAAATTTTTTCAACCATTTGAATTTTAAATAATATTATATCCATCACCCTTTTTCTGTATTGGAAGAAAAGATTTTTTCAAGTAAATTATATCCAAACATCAAGCTCAATATTAAGAACTTCGTTTAGGTAGAAAGATACCGACACAGTGCCAGTTATTCGGCTGTCAAGCAGTAGTATGCAAATATTAATGTGCTTCGGTAAGGGCACAGTTAGGTAGTCTTATTACTGGGCATATGAGACCTAACAGCTGATGTCTCAGGGTAACGAGTGAATAAATATATAGTGTGATCGCCAATTCACGATACATTTTATCTAAATAAAGATGTATAATAATGATGGTCACAAAAATTTAATATTAATTAGGAAATATATTTAATTTTTAACGACATTTTCGAATTGACGACTCAATGATAAGAAACTTACAGACTTGGCACTGCATGGGATCTCATACTATACTTTTTACGGTATACAAATTGTCATATATTTTTTACATTTTAATGGGATGGGATCTCACGTCTTTTTGTAGGTAGTCTCCTTCTTTTATCTTTGCGGTATTATTCCTGCAGGTTGGCTACGGATCTTCTCGAAGCCCATTCTGTATTTCTGTTGGTTATTTTAATTTTTTTGTTGTAACAATCTTTAACAAGTCTGAACGGTAAATGCTTCGTAGTCGATTACAGTATTGAATTGCGGACTCCTGAGCTTTAATAGTAACAAAGTCAACGTTAATTAGATGCAATCCTTCCAGTCTTATGACCCTAGAAAGTGCGACATACGCTTGACCGCACGTGACGTGCATTTTACAGCCAAAAATTTCACATGCACAAGACAAACAGACCCGAAAACTAATAATTTATGATGTGCACAAATTTTTGTTTAGACTGGGAATCGAGACCCGGATCCGTGACACAGAAGTCAAGTACTATGTATTATGTACCAGTACACCACGCGTTCGTCTAGAAAGCTCCAATATATACCGATTAAAGGTATCAACACTGTTTTTTTAAAGAATTCTAGCATTGCCATAAGCATTTTTAATATTTTTTGGTTAACAACTTAAACTAAGCTTATAAGATGGGTCTTAGCTAGAAAAAGGTCCACAACAATAGTCGAATGGCAAACTCAATCCTGCGACATGTTCCAGTCCGTGATTTAGACTAATATGCTATTGGCCCTTCAAAACTATACTATTCACAAACTTACTTTTTCGGCTGATAAAATAATTTGCCACAGACTTGGTAGGAAAAAGTAAGTTTACCAACCACAAAGAAAACCAAGCTGAAATTTCAGGATTTTTTCGTGATAAAGGATCAAAAAACTTTGGTTTTACATGCAATATGTTTATCATTTTATAACTACGACGCAATATCCTTAATAAGTTGAGGTATTTGGCGTTTTTACTTAATTTTTTCTTAAATGTCCGAACCGAAAACAAGCCTATTACAGTAACTATTGCACAATAATACTTGGCGAACGACTACCAGATAAACTCCTGGATAGAAGTCTTATCGCCAAAGAGATATATGAGTTGTTTCGTAATTCATATAACATGCCGACACCTACCCATGGTACTTTTATCCGATAAGCACAATGGTGATTGTTAAATGACAAAATTGAATACAAAAAAATTCCATACAAAACTTTAAAATTAATTTTGTCAAACTGTCGTCCATTGCGGCATAGCAAATACCATCAACACTACCTTGATGGTTGGCATTCCACAATTGTGCGTTTCTCGCTGAGTTTTTTGCCACGCACGACCACCTTGTGGAATCTGCTGCCGCCAGCAGTATTTCCGGACCGATACGACTAATGAACCTTCAAGAAAAGAGCCTACTCCTTTCTCAAAGGACGGCAACGCGCCTGCAATTCCTATAGTATTGCACATGCGTTATTTATGTATGTTCATGGGCGGCGGTGATCACTTACCATCAGGTGAGCCGCTTGCTCGTTTGTTGCCCCTTCTCCTATAAAAAAAAAAAACTTTACGCAACCCTCACTTAAAATATTGTTGCCTCTGTAGGTTACTCAAGTAGTTATTTATAAGATCGTAAGAAATCGGCATCATAGTAATACATTTACTTCATAGTACCTCGTTACCTCGATCGGCTTCAAAACAAACCTTTGAGTTTTAAACAGATTATTTAAGTCCTCATATCTCCACGGGTACGCTACGCTACCAGGCCCATTATATTTTTTCGGGCATATCAACATCGGCTCGAAGCCCATGCTGGGATGTATTGGACATTTTGAAACACCTCGTATATGATTCTACCAAAATACCACAAACCACTATGAAAAGCATACTATGAAATTTAAGGCGAACGCCCGATCCTGGACTACTACGGATCTCTATATATTGTCTCCATTAAATAAATATATTATCTCAATAATAATAATATAATATTTTTTTGAAACTGAGGATATTTTAATTTCTACGTTTTAACAATAACGGACTATTCTGAAACTTTACCCTTTTATAGAAATACTTGCTGCACCATACGGCTTTAGACGCGCAGATCTCGATCCCTGGACTGTATCGAGATAAATAGTATTCTATATGTTAATCAACGTGTCTTCGTTCGCAATTTCAAGGGTTTTAAATTTTTTGCGCGGAATTCTAAATATTATACTTAAATAAAAGTAGCCTCAGTTACTTGTAACACCATCAGCTATTTGTCAGTCAGTGAAAGTCCCGTCACAATCGGTCCAGCCGCTTTGAAGGTAAGCCGGAACAAACAGTCAGACAGATAAAAATTTTAAAAATTGTTCTTATGTTATAGGTACTGTATATACTTTCATATGCATTTAGGAAAAAGCTGTTATTTTGACATAACAGACATTTTTTTGTAGATTGAAAAGGCTTAATAATTACATCAAAACACATTATCATCAACAGTTTGTTTCTGTTTAGTCCACTGCTGGACAAAGATGGACAGTCATTGCACTTAAGATCAGGTGAACGATTTGCTTGTCTCATCACTTTTTCAATATATTAATAAGTTTTTTTACTGTTGGGTTGATTTTTGCTTCAACATCGGACGTGGTTCTCCGGGGAAATTATTTTTTAGAGACGTAACAGCACATTTAAGAGGAAATGATTAGTTATATTCAGGTAGAAGAGGCCTGTGAACAACACCGCATATATTTCGCGTGTTTATATTAGTATAAATATTTTAAAAGGCATGAAAAACTGATCAATATTCATGAGACTTGTTTGTCCTTTCTTCGCAATGTTTTACGTAAAATAATAAATGAACAATTTTAGGAAACAAAGGTAGACTTGTGTGATAAAAATCATTTTTCTTGAGAAAGTAATAAGTCGAACAATAATACGTGTGATGGTAAGTGCAACGTCTTCCTCTAACAGGTGCGATCTCACCCTGAACATTCAGCTGAAAATACTGAGTTGCATGGCACTACGCTAGTCACCTTGAGACATACTCGTACGTATTCCTGCATAGGAATCCTACTAACAATCTAGTTCAGTTTATTATAATGTCGTTAATATGTGTGTTATTAAAGAACTCGTGCTATATGTGAAAATAAGTTATCTAATGAACCCTACGGTTCATTGTCTACCAATGCGCTCACATGGGTCCGAATCCATGACGTTAGTTGCATATACCCACACTCAACAAATATTTAATATAAAAGACTTTTAGAGGTCACTCACCAATCGAACTGATCGTATTTGTACGCGGTTCGCTGAATTTGGAACTTTCAATTGCTTGCACAACAACGTGGGATGTACGAGTTACTAGAATTTAAGGGTAAATAATTAGACGGTTGCCCTAGTATGAGCGAACAGAAATAAATTGATCAAGATTGGCGCGGTTTCCTCTGTAGCTAAGCAATTGGAACGAATATTTTCTATAACCTACACATTGTTGTTTCGGTTCTGGGTGTTAGCGTAAGTCAAATTTGTGTTTGTAAATGCTGAACGGGGAAATTAATGTTTTTATGAATGAAATATTTGTTTTCTCTTAGCGTATTCCCTCACTAAACCTAATCCAATGTTAATAAAAGTTATTAGATTTTATTAACTTACGCAAAAAATTCTAAACCACATAACCTATCGACGTACATTATATTTAATAACTCTGGCAGCAACTCAATTCTGGTTTCATTGAATTATCTAAAGAGAGTATTGGATTTGCCTGAATAAAGCTATCCATCTGACGCAGGTAACATTCATACAATTATCGATCTTATTATGTTTTCATGCAGTACGAATTACTTCAATAGCTTAATTTGATACCTTTCAACGGTAAAAAAAATTCTAACAGAACATCACGGCATATTTCATAAAATAATTTTATTTTCCAAAATAAACAAAAAGCAGTTAAAACGTAAAGTAGTTAAGTACCCGAGAAATACCGGAAACAACAAGTTTATTATAATAACACATTTTGTGTAAAATTTAAATATTCATTCAGTAATACTCAGCAGTTTTTGTATTACCCCAGTAAATTTCATCCTTAAGTAACAATTCATAATAATAATGGTGATACCCTGTTTATATACAAAATTTATCAAATTGTTTATATTCATTTATGTTTCAGGGGTCATATTACTTTCTCTATCTTATGAACTATTTCATTGGAACTAAAAAAAAATACCCGAAAAGGACTGGTTGTAAATAGAAAATCTATTATTCGTGCGTTATTAATAAGTAAACGAGAAAATGCAGTCATCAGCTGCAACTACCAGACACGAACACAATTCTTTTAAAAACTTCGGCCACGAACCGATTGTCCGAACAGAATACATAGTCTCGATAGAGAGACTCATATTTGCGCCACTTTTACAACTCAGCTGATGCAGCATTGGCTCTGATTGAAATGCCCTTATATATCTTCTGGACAGACTTATCGATAAGACAGAGTGCCTCGCACAATGACTTGGCACATGATAGTGCTAAAGGCAAAGAATAGCTACCAGTCACATCAGATACGAATCAAGACTTACGTTGAAGATTAAATAAAATAGATAAATAATTGCTCAAACACATACAGCCGAAGCTCCTTGTCATAAATATGTTAAGCCTTAAATGTATGATCGCTGGTAAGGTTATGTCCAGTTTCCAAAAGATGTTTCAGAAATTGCAATCCCGATAGATCCCACATCTATCGGAATTGCAATTTCTGTACGCGGCCAAATGCTCTCTGTATCCAGTATCGAAATTGCGACCAGTCTATACAACATAATCGGCTTTGCATTCACTACATTTTTCAAAATTTCATCCTCACCATCTTGATGGTTGGCATTCCACCACTGTGCGTTTCACAAGGAATTTTCTGTCATATACTACCACTTTGTGGAATGCGCTGCAGTCAGCGGTTTTTCCGGATCGATACGACTTGGGGACCTTCAACAAAAGAGCCTACTCTTTCCTTAAGGCCGGCAACGCACCCGTGATTCCTCTGATGTTGCGGATGTTCTTGGGCGGCGGTGATCACTTAACATCAGGTGAGCCGTTTGCTCTTTTGCCCTCTCTCCTATAAAAAAAAATAAACATACAATTTTATAAACGCCGGAGTTTTGGCGATCATCGATTTTGTTTTCACGTTAAAAACATCACTCAGTGAATTGTTTATTTTGAATGCAACGCAAATGTCATTACGCCTAAGAGTCCATATAGGTTCTGTGGTGTGTATGTTTGTGTGGTCAAACTGCTCATATATTGTCGAACATATGTGCGAGATGTAGCCGCTGTAGTAGCCGATGTAGCCGTACAGATCCTTGCGAATGGCATGCATTTATTTCTTTTTAATTATACTGTTAATAATGTGTTTTGAATAACCGTTAGATACCGCAATCTGATAAATGATCTGAAGTTCTTCCGCATAATTACCTTTAGTTAAAGGTCCGGATAAAAGACGATTGACATAACTGTGGAATGCAGCTAATTTACGTTTCCACGGGTGACACGACGACGCGGGTATGACAGAATTTGTGTGGGTGAGGTTATGGTAAATTTTGAACTTATGCAGTCCGTTTCTATGGGATATTGGAAAAAAAAAGAAATTAAGAGTACCATCTTGTTCCAATTCCAACTTAAATTTGATTTTAGGGTGTATTTTGTTTAATTTATTGAAGAAAACGTCCAGTTAATAACTATGTCGTACAAATTTGTAATATTAAAGGATATTTTTATTAACAACTATATTTAGTTTCTCATAGTTGTCCATAAATAAATCCACCATAAGAAGACTTAAGGGACCCATTGCTAATCCTTATTTTTGTAAATACAACTGGTTATCAAACCAAACATAATTCTGTTTCATACAAACATAAGTCAAATTTAAGAGATCACTTGTTTCCCCGGGATGTAGACAAAATTTATTGAAATGATCTGCGTGTATACGCAAACAGTCTTGGGAAGGGACATTTGTAAAGAAACTCTCAACGTCTAAACATAAGAGAAATGATTAATATTAAAAACACTCACGAGTAACGTACCTTATTTCTAAGCATCAATATTTTAAGGTACAACAATCGATTCAGAGCGACCTTCTATAAATTCGTCTGCAAGCATAGACCGCCCACGATTAAAATCAGAGAACAGATGTTGTATCACCCAGTACATTTCTGTATAACAATACTGCGTCCATCACCCTGAGACATCAGTTCTAAGTCTCAAATGCCCAGTGATTATACTAGCTCACTGTGCCGTTCAAACCGAAACACAGTAATGATTGCAGACTACTGCTTCACGGCAGAATAACTGGCCCTGGGATGGTACCCACCTAGATGGATTCCTGCATAGGAATCCTGCCACCAGAAAGAATTATATTCAGATCGTATGTGAATTCCGAAAAGCTATATTACGTACCGAAATTAGAAAAAATGTATATATAATGATTTCTTATATTTACCCATGGTTATTAAAGCGCTCGAAACGTCGGGTTAATACAGTTAAAAAAGTTTAGTTTTATTAAATTGTATATAGGCCATTGTTATCATTACTTCAAAAAATGATGTTAAAAATCTTAAAAATATTAAATATGAAAATATTACATTACATTGCATTTTTCTTTAGAGTAACAGGAAAATACGAGGAACGACGGCTTGATTAAAAATATATCAAAATTTATTAACCGGTCTTAAGTCCTTGTTAAATAAATTGTACTTGAAACAAAAAAGCTTACTTTTTTTTTTCATTTTATTTAAGTACTGGCGTTTTAAGAAAAATAAAACTTTACATTTTATAAGGGTTATAAAATACAGGAAGAAGCAATTTTCCGTTTTTATTAAGACTCATATATCCAGTAATTACTCTAGCTCTCAGTGTCCTTCAGACTGAAACACAGTAATGTTTTCACATTACTGCTTCAAGGTAGAATAACTGACACTGCGGTCGCACTGGTATCTTCCTACCAGTATACTAGCTATATTATCAAAAGTTGATTAGTAGACCTTGATTAGTAGACCTTGATTAGTAGTTTCACACACTACACCATACACCGCATTCCACAAATAATAGTTATTACAGTTTTCATTGAATATGCCTTCAGCTTTGTTACTCGTCACTGGATTATTTATTTCGGTATGGCAATTTTCAAGATTGTTATCCCGCCACGAAGACGTGTGATTTTCTAAACAGTATACTTAGTCGACTTTTACGTTACCCACAAGACGATACTGGTGGACACCGGATGGAATAATTTACACAATAATATAAAATGAACCGATACCGCTGCCGAAACCGATATGAACTTTCGTAGCTCGTTTAAAAGAGATTGGAACAAGACCTTGACCTTTTCAGTCAGACTATGGAAACTCAAATATAAATTATTTATACATAAAACATTGTGGATTTTTTATTATTCTATGTTTTATTATGATTTTAATTTTTCTGAGATGAAGTAATGACTGATGTTTTTTTCAATTTCAAAAAGATCAGCTTTTAATACTGAATTCTATATTTGTAATAATATATTTGTTGTATTCAGTAACAAGGCGAGCAAACCGATCATCTGATGGTAAGTGCACCGTATTTCCAAAACAAATGTGTCACCCAAAATATTTCTATTTGGCACCACACTATCCACGTCACAATTTGACACCAGTTCTTAAGTCTCATAACCCCAGTAATTACAATAGCTATCAGTAAAATATAATAATCAAATTCTTCTTCGTCAGCCACTTAACAGACCGCTTGATAAAGGCTCCTCTCAAGGATATGCAGATTTGTCGTAATAAAAGCTTAGTAGATGAATTAGTGATCTCAGCACCGGACGTCTCGCACCTTAGACGTTGCTGTCCATTACCGGTTTGTGCATCTTAAGTCTAGTATTTGGCTAGGTGGTCATTTCGCTACCTGTCGAAAGCCAAGACATTTTTCATTCATTTTCCTCTGTTGACATTTAAAACCCACGGTATGAGATGGGGTGACAGATTTGTTTACACCGATATAACATGACACAATTATAAAATTTATAAAACGCGAATGATTGGAACAGTCAGTTGATTCATAGGATGTACGCAACTTATATTCTGCTCTCACCTGCTATTACCGTAAGGAAATGAATGACAATTTTCTACTTCTACTTAAATAGTCTACCTTAGGTCCGATTGGTGTCTAAATCTAAAAGATTATTTATATTTAACGATGAAATTGATGTACTTAATAATATCAAGTCTAAATAATACAAATTTCAAGATTTTAATCTTGAAATTTGTTGTCGAATAAAATTATATTTACGGATTTTATCGCGATTTATTTAACTTTTATTTAATCCCATACGTTAAGAGTGTTTGGAGGGCCCATGGTCTCTTGAATTGTGCTGAGGTGTTAAATGATATCATGGTGAATCAAAGTTACCTTCAGCTTTTAATCATTAATTTTAGTCGAAGTAAAACGATTCATAATTTTGATATAATTACATTTTTTAACCCAGCAAAGCAGACCGGTGCTGGATACGGGAGTCGCCTAATTTAGTATGATATTTGGTAACGACCAGGCTTTGGGATTGGTGATTGCCATAACAGTATCTTCGCTTGTAGGAGCCAATTGCCGTCACTGGTCTACAAAGACGAAACTGCCAGTCTTTGTGTGCTTATTTCTCAGCGTTCCTTTTAACAGTGTGAGGGTTGATAAAATAGGAGGCTAAAATAGGGAGGCTACATAAAATAATTCATCACTGGATAGATTATTCTATTTCCATAACAGAAAAGGTAATTGTACTGGGTATTTTGATTTATAGCATACACTGTAAGTAGAAGCTTAATTGAGAGAGAATTGTTAGTGCAACATGAATTTTCAACGTACGTCTCTCATTCCTGCCGCAATCGATTGCTTTGTGCACATCCAGTGCGCCATTAATTGCAAACTACTTCTACACAAGTAAAGGCATACACTGAGTTGATTGCACTTTTGCAGGTAGAATTTTGCCTGTGAAAATAAAATTTCGCGTATTTTATTGTATATACTTTTAGTATTGTTCAGAATAATATTGTTTGTTTAAATGAAAGCCACACGGATTTTTTGTTTGTTTTTATTTTTAGGTACATGGTGAGCAGATCAGTCATGTTAAGAAGTCAAGGAGAGGGATTAAGATCCTTAATCCGTCTACGAAGGTACCACTGCAGTGCAAGTTATTCTGCCGTCAAGCAATTATTAATACGCGCAAATATTAATGTGTCTAAGTCTGAAGTACACTGATAGCTAGTCTAATTACTGAGCACTGTCTCCGGGTGACGAGCGCAGTGCAGTGCAGACAAAAAGTTTTCTGAGTGGCACAGCATTTTAATGGGCAAACTTTGAACTTAAAATTAGGTGAACGATTTGCTCGTCTCGTCACTTTTTAAAAAAAGTGTAATAAATATATATAAAAAATCATTGAAGACCACCCTACTGACTTAAAATATTGTATAAATATTGTGTCAACCAGAACATTTCTGCGTGGCACCACTCTGCGCCCATCACCGTGAGATAGCAATTTTTAAGTCTTGTATGCCCAGTAATTCATTCATCATCATCATCATTTCAGCCTATCACTCGTCCACTGTTGAACATAGGCCTCCCCCATAGATTGCCACAAAGGACGGTCC
>DWIA01000218.1:0-12395 GCA_018248195.1 Archon apollinus
TGTGTAATACTTAAATAAAAATATACAAAGTAATTCAAACCAACAACAATTAACAATAAAAAGTTGTACATTTCATATTATTTGTTTGCTTGAAATAAGAAAAATAAAATAGTCTTACGCATTTTTTACATATTGCTTTGCTGCGACGTTTGTAATTCATATGATACTTTTTTAATGTTTCCCCGTCGCTGACGCAAATTACTTTTATTAGTCCCTCCAACGTTTCATTTATTACCTAAATTTTACTCGTTACGTTATTATATGTACAGATCGCACAATTTATATTGCATATAATTTAATTTTTTTTCACGAATTTAGTTATAAATTAAAAATTGTTACCTAGTTTATTTTTTTTATTTCAAGCAAACAAATAATATGAATTGTTTAACTTTTTATTGTTAATTGTTGTTGGTTTGAACTACTTTGTATATTTTTATTTAAGTATTAAACATTTTATCAGTTACGGATGGGTGAGCTTAGTTTCGCGGACTATTACTGAAATCATTACCGTCGTATTAATCAATTTTACGTCGAGGTTAATCTTAGGATTTGACATAATTCTTATTAACAAATGCGAAGTAAACATGTTTATTTAAAACAACATTACTGTAGGCTCAAATATAAGCGTTTATTAGCAGACTAAGTGAAAACAACAAGGTCTTAAAATTAAACAACTTTTGACGAAGTGTATTATTAAAAGTTCTGTCAGAAATAGAGGTTTACTATCAGTACATTTTAATGCTGGCCTATTAAAGGTTAAGATTGTCTTAAACCTAAAGGTTAGTAATACTTTTGTAATGGACAGAAAGGATTGTGATTAAATGATTCAGTACGTTATAAATTTATAGAAATAATAATTAAAAAGGGGCAGAGTCCATTGATTAATGAATAATAAAGTTATGGATGAAGTTAAATATCATCAGGAATAATGGAAAGTTATTATTGCATGTTATGGTATTCGTGAATGTGGAGAATTAATTAGTAGTATAGTATTGATTCATATCCGAATACCACAAAAGGAGAGGTTAGTTAGGAGGCCCGTTAATATTATCTGATCCGGAAGCTAGCTCATTAATAAATGTCTACACGCTTGCCCTAAACAGTTACACTGTCATACGTTTGAGTCTTGTATATAAATATACCGCGTTAGTTACCTTATAGTGCCCTCAAAAGACCGTGCTTTACATACTAGTGCTTAGCGGCGGATTAACTAGTGCCATGGTGGCATCTATCTAGGCGGACTCCTGTACAGAAGTACTACCACCAGTTCTAGTCCTACCATATATTTATTTTTAATTAAGAAGTTTAAACTTAATTTTATTTAAAACTAGCAAGTTTCTGCCTATAAGAAAACCAAGCCAAGAAGCAAAGACATTGTGTATTTGCTTGAAAATCGATTGCAACATAAGATTCTTGTAGAAAATTCTTAAACTACTACGACAAGTAATACAAAGGAGAGACTTTACCAAAACTAGCTTATGCAAGACGTAATAATGCTACAAATTTACTGTTTGCCATGATTTAAAGAACAATTATTTATTTATAGCTTACGGAGAATAATTAAATTTTTGGTATTTTAAGCTTAATCATTAAATATTAGTACCAATTTTCTGTGTTCCTTCATATAAGATTTACTATAATCAATTTCAAAGACAAAGTCAAAGAAAATCATAAATAAAATGTATCACTTGAGGCTCAGCCTAGTGAAAATTTGTGATGATTCCAAAGAATAGCATTATGCGGTACGCGTTAGGAAAGGATAAAACGTGACTGTGTTTGTAACTGCGGAGGCTTCTTCATGTAAATATTTTTTGGGTAATTTGATATCCCATCCAGTCTACAGCGGATTCAGATTAAAAATAAGCATTACTCTTCTTTCGTCCAGTATAAATAGTAAAATATGTATTGAAAAATAAATTATGCTAAGTGAACTATAGAAGTTCAGAAGTTGCGATTATTCTATCTTTTCTGTAAGGATAAGAGACTTAAAATATTTTATTAAAATTTCACTCTTAATTTATAAAGGAAACTACCGTTTTGAATTGTGTTATGATCTTAATTTTTATTAATATGAATTAATTATTTGTAAGTTTTAAATTTGAATCTTGCCTTTGAATGCTTAAAGAAGAAAGATCACTAATATCAGAAAAAGCCGTGTAGTGGTGGCTTTAGAGAATCTACCACCCCATATCGTCCATGGGTGCGCGTACAAGTCGGCTAAGAAAAATGCTAGAAGAACCGCACGGCCTCCGATCGATGGCGGAATAACCCTCTCCATTATGCCAGACCATAACCAAAACCTCAGGGTTTGAGGTTTTAGATGTCCTAAAATATTCACAATATATCTTGTAAACTCCTGCATCTTGTAGAGCGATACCACACTTGACGGGTGTTAAAAACTGACTTTTCTTTTTCGGCGTTTTGTAAAGTGTTATAGTGGAAGCTCCTTTCAAGATACAGCTAATCCTCCTTGACTACTCTGACATATAGACCGTTGTCCATATGTCAGAGCAGGTTAATGTTACAGCTTCACTTGCTTCTGTAGGAGCGGATCACGAAGCTTGTTGTCGTGAATACATACGCACATAAGTAAGGGTGATACCCCTTATTAACATAAAAAAAACTTTTCTTGTCTTAAAAAGAACACTCTTGTCCATTAAAAAAAATCAAAAAAGTAAAGTCATAGCCTATAAATATTCCTTTGCTGAACAGTGCTCCTCTCATTTCTGAGGGATTTGGAAGCTTGAAGAGTCCAGTTGGCGGACTTCACATGACTTTTTTTAAATTTCTCAGACATGCTCGCGATGTTTCCTTCGACGTAGAGCATGTGGTAAATCAGCACTTAAAATTGCTATTTACTAATTTTAGTGGTGCCGCAATCGCGAATCGAACCCATGTCACTCGCATACTATGAAATTAAAAGCGAGTGCCTAACTCGCTGTGGCTGCTAGCTACACTACCACGGCTCATCAAGTTAAATATTAATTAAAAGTGTACTATGGAGAACTTCGAATAATGTAGAGATATTTATAAGTGTAGAAATTTGTCATATAGTATAGCGGCTAAGGAGTGAATAATTTATCAGAGTAGTTTCCCCAGACCACTATAATATGTAGTAGGTCGAAAGTTAATAGGCACATGTTTTACATCTCTGCTAAATAGGACTTAATTAAGACATATTAGAATAATTACATTTTATATTTTTAGAGGAGAAAAAATTCGCAAAGAAATTGGTACTTATTATTTTATTATGCTTATTAAGCCCTCGAGGATTATTACACTTATTTGGAATTTTCGTTTAATATTAATGTTTTCTGTCTTAGGAAAAAACATAGCCATAATTACAGCATTACTAAGTTTTCTTATGAAAGCAAAAGAAAACATAAAAAAATTATTCTTTATTAGATTTGTATTGTAGATTGTATTGTATGTTTCGGCCAGATGCAATCTAAAAAAGACCCCGGGCTTCATCATCCTCTACTGGGTCGTAGCTAAACAGCGTAGTGCAGTCCACACCCTAATCAAAGAGGTGATCTACAGTTTCGGGATTGGCAGGAGGCTCAAAGCCAGTTACGGGAGCTGTGCTATCGGGTGCCTATTGGGCGTTTTATGGTGTCTTCACCTCGGCGCTGGTCGAGCTCGAGGCGCCTGCAGAGTCACAATCTGGGGGAGTTTCGACAAATTTGCCGCCGTGACCCTAGAATTTGTCGAGACCACCATGAACCACCCGTCACTCTGTTTTTCAGCACGGAGTAGCAGGTTCTGTACTTCAGTCCAGGGGTTCTGGTAAGCCAGCATGTGTTCAACGTCGCGTGAGTCCTTTCAGATTTCCCTGCTCGTCCGGAATGACAATAACACAGCGTATGTGCCTGGTAACTCAGATTGCCGCCTTTTCACCAGCTGACGGCCGGATATTGCCATGTAGCCACTGAAGTGTCGTCTTTTCTTCACACCAGAGCTTGATTTACCAGTCAGTGTGTATCGGCTTGCCTCTGCACACAGGCCCAGATTTACCAGGTTTTTTTGTGTTCCAGGCCTCACTTACTTCTATTAATTTGGATGCCAGCGAGAACTTTATCGGCATCCTCTTTCAAGAAATGATCTGTGCGGGCGCAAGATACTGCGACGCACAGTTCCATTTTGGCAACTGAGGAGTAGCTGACCGTCGAGGTCCGTCTTGAGTACTACTTTTTACCGATCGCCTCGCGACGTTGTCGACTTGTTAAGCACTCGTTTAACGGCTCTTTAAAAGGGATCCTTAGCAACCCAGATGAGGAGAGCAGTGCCGGTGTTAACCGTTGCATAGTCTCCCTGCTAAGCGTTGGCTTTTCTGTTATTGCTCGTGGATTTCATCACAGGCTCACCTTCAGCACTTCGCTTTCCCTTCAGTTGGTTTACGTCTCCGGTTTCACCCGAGGGACACATCCCAACGGTGGTACCGTTGGGATGTGTTTTAGATGTTGATGGGAACACCAGAAAGCAGTAAGTGTTCCCACCATGTTTGCGTGTGGCATCTATAGTTTGCATGGTTCTCATTTGCTGCGTGGCTAGCGCTAGCTAGGGCTAGCTAGCGATATAAAATAAATAATGATTTAATGACTAATTTAACTTGTTAAAATAGCTAAAATTGCTATTTAGATTTTATTAGATTAGAATTATTTAACGATACGAATATAAGAATTTTGAATAAAACTTTTCTCCTTTCAGTTTGAATTTTTTAATTATAGATTTTTTCGAATTTCAATAAGCTTTATATCTTTTCTTTTTGTAATATATTTTCACAAACTAACTCCCGATTCTATAAACTTTTTACGATTTTTACAACTATGCTTTCCCATATCCTTCATATTTCTCCTTTTTCTTCAACATCCTGTCAAAAATTTACTATTGGACATTGGCCTTTCCCGTTAAGTTAAGAACATTTCCCGTAATCGTAAAAGCTCGGCAGACAGCTTGCGGCGATCGCAGTGCCGGTCAAAAAAAATAGGTCTGGCAGAACAGGGAGAATTATTCCGCCATTTATCGGAGACTATGCGATTTGTTTGGCATTTCCCTTTATCGACTTATACGACAACCAAGAGACAAATGGGGTGACAGATTCCCTAACGCCGTGAAAGGAAATCTTTATTTAGCAAGCTAAATTAAACACTGCAGTTTTTCAAATGTCATACAGCAATGAAATAACGTGTAATAACTAATACTAACAAGGTATTAAACATCATAATTGCTTTTCACATTTTTGTATTTCGGTGAACGAGATTATAATATCTTGAAAGTCATTAAACATTTTCGTTATCAAGTCATATCGGCAGTAAAAACTTTCTTTTATACAGTAGATTAATATTAAATAGGTAGTTTATATAATTATATGAATATAAATAGTAATTTTATAGTTTAACATTCAGTTACTATAAAATAATAATGCTGTACATCTTCAAGTAAATAATCGTTAGTGCATCGGATAGTGATCATACAACTTCTGAATGACTTGACCGATTAAGGTCACATTTACACAATATATTTGTTTTGACGAGACGATGGTTTATAGCTATGCTAAGATGCCATAGGTAGCGCTGTAGTCAAGTTATTAACAAATTCTATGTTGACCATTATTTTATTGGACCAAAATTACTCTTATATATATTGTGGTTTAATGCCAAAAGAGGAAATCTTAAATATTGGACCTGATAGGTGACGCTGTGGTTGACTCCTTCACTTAAAGTGTCATATGTTATTCATAGATAAATCTCACGTTGTTACCTACCGCTCGGCAGAACAACTTCTGCCAAGCCAATATATAATAAAATTTGTAATTCTAAACATGTTCCTAACAACTTATTACTTAGTATTATTTAAACTTTGAAAGGAAGTTACTGACTATTATAAGTTGTAGTAAATATGTTGTCAAAGTTACAGCTTTAAGGGAGGCGACTATTCTCGATTTAATAAACATTATTCGAATATGTTATCTTTTCACGTCAGACTTCGACCACTAGTCTAAATCTTTCGTATTGCGTTGTATAATACAGCCATTCACTAGATTGACAAACATTATCACAATTCTTTATTTCATGATGCTTTCATGGCAAATATACATCAGGAAAGTATATTTTAAAAGTCACTGGCTACAGATTTTAATAAATAGTTGTTTAGACATGAGTATTTTTGTAATATGATCGTAAATACTTAAATGTAAATAGTGCTTTTTTCATCTTCTTCTTCATCATCAACCTGTAATAATAGCCCATGGCTGGAAATCTACCTCTCACAACGAGAGAGATTTTGCTGTAAACGCCACTTCGTAAATTAGATACTGCTGCCCTTTATTGTTCTGGATAATTTAGGCCTGGCATGACTGAGACTGTTATTCCACCATTAGTCAGAAACCATGAGATTTTCCTAGCTTTTCCCTTAATTGACTTTTACGACACCTACGAGCTGAAATGGGGCGAACGATTCTCTAACGTCGTCATGGGACGGTAGCTGCCACCGCGGTAGTTTAAATTTAATTAATATTAAATCATCATAGTTGATAGGTTACGGTATAACTTATCAATAAGAATATTAAATTGTTTACTTGCTGTGATATTTTTCAAACATACGAGTAAATGTTGTTTTTATATATCCATTTTTAATAAAGCATAAAACTTTTAGTTTAGTTCGATTAACTTATTCAATTTTGATTTAACGTATAAAAATACACATCTAATATATATCTTATACTACTTTTACGATTATTTTTGAATGTTTCAAGAAAATTTAATAACAATATTCTTGAACGGGCGCCACACTTTTTATTATGTGCTTAACTAGTGAATATTTCTAGTATTTACTGTGCTACGTAGGAATTATTTAATTCTAAAATTAAAACATGTCAGGCTTTGTAACAGGGAGAAATGTAATATGTTACTTATTAACGAATTGTATCTTCCCTTATTTGAACTTCTGTATGTTACTTAAATAATAATAATATTCACGAAATTGACATCATTATTCTAAGACACCAATGTCTCGTAACGTGTTTATAAACTTAAAATTAATATTCTTTTTAAACTGCTGAAAACAAAATATTATTAATAAATAACAACCACGACAAGATAATATAAATAAAGCCTATCTTGTAGATATAATATATTATATTAGATGTCAGCGACGCGACGATATGAACATTTTTCTCAAAGGTTTCCAGCTGTACTGGAAAATAAGTTTGGCCTCCGATGTTTGAGATAACCTAAGGAACGGCAGATGCCATTAAATGGGTGTTATTATCCCGGTTCTGAACAAAATAATACTTTTCATGAAAAAATGTAACATATTGCTTAATTGTTATTAAATTGAATTATAATTTATCTATTATTTATTAAACAAAGCTATCATTGATTTGCATCGACATTCTAATATTTATAGCGTTACAATACTATGTAATTTAGACTTCTAATTCGCATAAAAATATATCTAGTTCCTGTTTATTACAGTTGTTAACTTTCGTCAGCTTAGTATAGTTTTACTTTAATAATGATTTCTTATATTTACGCGAACACTACACATTCAATAAAACTATATATTTATCGCGTTTATTTTAAACTATTTATTTCCCGACGTTTCGAGTGCTTTACAGTATGAGCTAAGGCTCGTAGTGCGTAGATCGGACCAAAACAAATAATAAAAAGCTGAAGGTAGCCTAGATTAACTATGACATTGGGACGTCTGACACCTCAGTCCCCCCCGTGATAATGGGTGATATAAAGCACTCGAAACGTCGGGAAATAAATAGTTTAAAATTAACGCGATAAATTACGTATATACATATATAGTTTTATTGAATTTTACTTTGATATTATAACTTGGAAGTACTATGAAACAACAAACTAAAGTTTCTTAAATATTGTTAAACTTTACTAATAGTTTTACTCGTATTTCTTCATATCCTAAGACTAACGACTAAGAATACGATAATACTATTATCGTATTCTCCTATACATACAAAAGCAAAAACTACAGAGTATGCAGGAATGCGTAGGTATTGTGGCAGTGCCTGTTATTCTATCGCGAAGCAGAAGTGTACAGACGTTACTATGTTTCGGACAGAAGGTCAATGAGAGCTAGTGTAATTACTGGGCATATGAGATTTAGAAACTGATATCTTAGGGTGATGAGCGCAATGTGGTGATACAAAGAAACGTTCTAGGTGACTGGCAGACGTTACACTTACCATTAGACGATTTGCTCGTCTCGTCCCTCTCCATAAAAAACACTCCATAAAAAAACTATTTTTGTAAAGGCTGTTGCGTTTTTATCTTAAAAAGGAACTCAACAGTACCACAGGTTCCGGGGGTATTGCCTATGCACTTTTTGAATTTGAACCCACTTCACTTAGAATGATCTCGCTTAATGGATCTACACGTTTAACCTACGTCTTCTTAATTCCATTTTAACGTTTTTATCTTGATTTCGAAATCTACTTAATTTAATTGTACAATAAGTTTTATTTGTATGATATTATTTATATACTCCAGTTAGACTACAAACAAAAAATATGGAGTTTTATCAAAACTGTACCATCCCACTGAAACGGTTCACTGAATCATCATCGAAGAGCTCCTACCGCATCCAAGAATAGGATCTTGGATAAACACAGGTGGAATGGCGATCGATTAATCAGACATTTCGCACCTTATATGCTGCTGCCCGTCACTAGTCATGGTAATTTAGGTCTGGCTTTTACTACTACTTTCTGCATTTAAAATTAAATCATCGATGCTTCTGATAAAGTTTAGAGCAATGTTTAAGTAAACATTAGCATTAATTTAGTTAATAGAATCTGGCGTTACTTCGCGAAAATCCATTATAATAAAGGAAATAAAGCTTATTTGCTAAGATCCGCATACAAAATATAAAATTGTGTGTATTGTCTAGTTATTGGAGGATATCAAGTAGATGTGGAGGGTGTCTAGTGGCGGGTCTCGGCAGCGGTATTAGTTGGCTTACTATTGTAAAAGCGGGCGGGCTCTTCAAACACTAAATAATTCATACCATTTTATATTTTGCATGCGGATCTTTATCTCCTATAGCATAAATTGCTTCAAGTCAATACCAATTAAGATTTTCTCGAAAGTTTCATTATGGATCATTAACTTACATAGTCAGTGATCCATAATGGTTTTTAAAATTTACGAAAACATTATACATTCAATAAAAATAATACAGATTTTATAGCGTTTAATTTATTACTATTATTAACGACTTAAACTTCTAACTACATAAATTCTAAAATGGAAATCGCAATATAGTTGAAGGCAAATAACTTTTTAGCCTTTCTTAATTTATTAGTTTAATTTAGTAGTACTACCTTTGGGTCATCCTGTGTATAGAAAATGCAGCCATATTAACAGATAAAAAAGAAAAAGAGCTAAACTTGGGTTGCAAATTTACGAGAGAAGGAAAGTGTTAGCAGGAAAGCAAGCGTACGGAGCCTTGCATAACTTTGTTTTTTGTATGGAAAAAGTGACAAGACAAGTAACACGTTCACCTGATGACTGGAGCTGGAGTGACCTAAATAATAAAGTGAGAAACAACGTGATAAGGTGACGTTGCGATGTTGTAGAACATGTAGTGATTTAGATAGGAAGAGGGATGCTTAGATATTTAGGACACGTAGAGAGGATGGATGAAAGAAGATTGACGAAATAGATTTGTGAGGCGAGTTTGAATGGGCAAGCCGGTAAGGGTCGACGTAAGCGATCGCATCCCGTATATCGTATTGAAGTCGTTTTAAGAATAGGTCATGTCAAAATTACCAGCAATCGACGAGCTTGTATGAAAACGCTCGTGAAACAAGAAGCGAAAGATGTGTCAGGATCGTAATAAGAGATGTGGTTTATGCCTACTCCAAAAGAAAAGAGGCGTGTCTCTATATATATGTGTGTGTATTAAAAAAGTATGTGTGACCGAGTGAAACCGGCCACTGCTGTACTACCATATTTCAGAGGAGTCAAGGACAAGATTAACTACATATAGAAGCGGGCTTCCATAAAAAAAATATCAAGCTGCCTAAGAAGATAAAAAGTTGTATGAAGCTATAAAAAGATAAAAAGCTATATACGCTATAATATATATAAAGCTAAAAAAAGCTATATGAATAAGCTTATCGTACCTGGCCATACAGACCTAGCTGAGAATGGTCGCTATATTTAATTTTTGTGTAAGAAATTGTTTCTGTAAAGTACTAATTTATCTTTTTATATGACGCAGGGCAGCGGTTTTAGACCAACTCTATTCCTTTCTTATATAAATGAGTTGTGCTCTCTAAAACTAAATTTCTTATGCTGATGCTTATTTACTCTGTTAGCTAGCAGAATGTTTATGAGGCAGCACAAAAAAAAAATAGACGTTATCTCTCAACGGCTATCGGAAAATGTTCTAACTGTAAATGCGGATAAAAGTAAACTAAACATATCCGCAACTTGCGTGGTCGGAAACAGTCTTCGCTTGTGATCACAGTAGTATAGTAGCAAATTTTTTAATGACGATAAATGTAGCTCTAGGGACCATGAGCGTTCTGTTGAATTTAAATACTTGGGAGTAATCTTGGGTTCCTATTACAACTTTAAAAGACACATAGAATCTTAGAATCTTAGTGGAAGGATTCATAAGTTAATAATAGTCTCTAAAATACTTTGAAATGTTGCTGAGCTCATTAACGGATATCGTACTGCATAACCTCATGGGGGGAGCTCCAGCTTTCACAATAAAACGTTTACAAATCGCTTAACGGGCTAATCTTAATTCTTTTAGGATATGAAGAAATAGAGATTTTTTAAATATTTTGAACCAACTTAACACTCTTGTGCCTACATTTTTATTCTCTAATTATTATTACGTTACTAAAGATATTTAGACAACCTCTCATACACATTCACATACTAGGTATATCTTAATTAACTATTACTACATTGGACTATTATGTATAACTAAATATATAGATTAGTATTTGTAACTAACTTCATTGCTAAAATAAGTGGTTTAGTTATTACGAAATAAGGGAAGTGGCGCTGATTGCTGAAATACATGTTTTTGACCTAGTTTGGCTACGGATGCCGTTTTTTGTGCTTCTGTATCACCATACTTATTCTAGTTTATATATATACAGATTGTAAATTTTTATCAGTACTAGTAAAATATTTATTATATTTATCTAAGCCGGGCGGGTCTCATTTTATTTATCTTTTTTGGTATAATCGTGCAGTGATTTGATTTACATAAATAACGGTTTTATTAGAGAAAATGCTTCGCTGGGTATTTATATAATATTTTATACGTTTCCAGTGTAGCTACAGAGTAGTCTGTTTCAGTAAGAAATTCAGAATTTAACTTAAGATAGCAAAATCTTAACATATATTTTGAAAACGGTTAATTTAAATTTTAGAAATAAGGAACCGAGTTCCTAGACATAATTGTCATTATTATATTTACATATATTATTATATTATTACATAAACTGTCATTATTCTTGTTGCTATAAATATAGTTACTGTGGCAGTTACAAAGTAAGGACTCAAAAGAGTTTTATTTCATTCATTACAAGTTTTAAGAATAAATTACGTTCGTTAGTAATACGCACAACCCCTGTTGTAGTATTAATGCAATGACTCTTGAGCATTGCTGTGTAATATTTTAGTTAAAATGTGTCAATCCATTCGGCACATTTATTTTAAGTCTATCAAATTTTCATTATTGTAAGAGCTTCGTAGTTTCGTTATCGCTTCATTCTAGCGTTTAAAGTTAAACCGAGTCAAATATTATAAATAACTATGCATAAAATATCCTGTCATTGAAACACATGTATTCTGTAATAAATAAATAAGCTAGGGTATATTGTAATGATGTATTCTAAAAGAAAAAGGGATAGTGGTTTATAATACGAATAAAGTTGTAGCAAAAATGCTTAAAAATTAAAATTAAGAACACTTATTATCCAAAATTATACAAAAATTAATCTGCAAAAACCATGTTCATGAATCTTTTACATATTTCTTTTTAATTTTTAAGTCTCTCTTCTTCTGACTTTTAAAATTAACCAACGTAATCCCTTTTTAATTGATCTTTATTATTGTTCATTTATTATTGTTGTTAAAAATATATTATTCCAAAAATAAATATTCTTAGACGTATGGTACATTTTAAATGAGACTCAAAATAGTTTCACTTTTACGTTAAGTTCGTAAGCCGGGTAGAATATGTTGGCAAATGTAAACTAATTTCCCAAAAATAATTACCTAAAGTAGCGCCATTGTCACCGAGCAGATGCTGTCTGAATTTTATGTTTTATTAATTGAATTGTTTGCTCGAGGCTTTGGTATTTCCTACGTTGAATGTTGAGATAACAAGTTTAAAAG
>DWIA01000219.1:0-12390 GCA_018248195.1 Archon apollinus
CTTCTCGGCTCCAAAACCTTTTCAGAAATGAGAGGAGGCCTGTGTTCAGCAGTGGGACATTAATAGGCTGAAACTTTTAAGTATGTAACTGGTATTTATATCAAATAAAATAAAATAGATTGTGAAACCTACCGGTTATGTTAAGATCGCCGGTACGCTCGTTGTACCGCAGCATCAGAGTACGGTCTAGCTGCATGGCGGCTGATGTAATCAGCTCGCGACGCTTCGTTTCCAGCATCGGTTCCTCTTGGACGTCACTATATGTCAGGCCGTATACCTGTTTTAATGGTTAGGAATTTAATATATATAAACTGTGCTTCGGAATGTATTCGTAAGTTTTAGAAATTATGAATATTCTGATCCTTTTGAAATGATACGACGAATCAAAGGCAAAGTTTTTTTTTGAGTGACGAAACAAGCAAAACTTTCACCTGATCGTAAGCGCAACGTCTGCCCATAACAGATGTTGTGTCACCCAGAACATTTCTGTTTAAGACCACACTGCGCCCGTCACCCTGAGACATCAGTTCTTAAGTCTCAAATACCTAGTGATTACGCTAGCTTACAGTGTCCAACTGAAACACAGTAATGTTTGCACACCAGTGCTTTACGGTAGAATAACTAGCCCTGGGGTGGTACCTACCTAGACGGATAGGCCAATTATACTCGTAATAACGCCTAAAGAACGATTAGAGAAAACTTTAAGCCATCGCCTCTGAAACCGAAACAGTAAAGTGCATTGACTGGCAAACGAACATGTCTCGGTCCCCTATAAATCCCACAGGAAGGTGTCAGCGCTTTTTACCCGGCAAGACATTTAATTACGTACGTCCAGCAATGAATAATTCAGATGCGCGCGCGCCGGAACGGTCACAGCACGTTGCGACTAGCGGTCGACGTCTCCGTCGTTGCGCTGCAAGATTTGAAATTATGAGGCCATTTTCATTAGAGAACGTATTAATTTCTTAAGTCGGCTATCTTGCTGTACAGACTTAACTGCGGATTACCCAAGCAGACAATTAGCGAGACATCCACGAAATTTTCAACAACCAGACCTAAAAAAAATGTTGCATCTCCTTATTATTTGCTTACTATTCTCTGGTAAATCATTTAATGACTGTGTGCTACAAAACTGATCATTCAGTATTATTTTGTTTTTAAATCTAACACACACACAAAAGAACTAGTTCGCTACAATACAAATGTCAGAAATGACATTCACAACTTCTTTTAAAACAATTGCGATTGTTCATGCGTCGCGAACCCGCAAATAACCAAAACCGAAAATATTTTTTTTTAGAATGGCAAAGGGGCAAACGTCTTACCTGATGATACCGCCGCCGCCGCCGCCCATGAACATCTATAATACCAGATGAATTGTTTTTTTTAATTTAAGTAAGGATGACAAACGGGCATATAATCCGGCTAATTATAAGTGGTTATTTTGGCGCATAGACATACATCCTCAAAGAAGAATTAGGCTATAAGAAATAATAATACTCGTATGTCAATACAATTTTGTTCATCAATAATTTTTAAATTGTAATCACTTTTTCTTTTTTTTATTGTAACCGGAATATCGTTTTGTTAGGTATTTTTTAATAAAATTTTATTAGAGATTAAAAATAGATTAATGATGAGGAAAAAATAATTGTTAAGGTGAAATTTACCTCATAATTAATTAATAATTCCTAAGACGAAAATTATCTTCGACGGCTTTAAAATATAGTTTTCATAGAAGAGGAGACAAATGGGCATAGTGCTCACCTGATGGTAAGTGATAATCAACCGCAATACCTGAGGAATTGCAGGTGCGTTGCCGGCCTTTGGGGGAGGACTTGGCTTGTTATGTTGAAATTTTTTTTTATTTATATTTCTTGCCCTATGCTTAATAATAATATACAATAATAGCTAATTTCTCCTAACACACGAGTATGTATGCAGAACTGTTTTATATTTAGACATACGTAAAAGGAAAAGAAACAGAATTACAAAGGTATGCAGGTTCCTTTTGTCCCCGGGCGAACATCATCAGGATGTATAATAAGCCTGGACCAACTCGTCACTAGTCACATTTCGCTGCGAAATTTTTGACATTCCGTCACCGCCCTCAAAATAAAACACGACGTTGGTTTACATGGGGGCGAAAAAAATTATTATCAAATGGTATTTCTCCGTCAAATACTTATAAACAATAAGTAGGTGTTTAAGTAAATAAACATTGTAAAAATAACTATTTATTTTGAAATCATCATCATCATCATTTCAACCTATCATTAGTCCACTGCTGAACATAGGCCTCCCCCATAGATTGCCACAAAACACGGTCCATCTGCATCCATCGACTTCCCGCAAAACCCTGCAGGTCGTCACTCCATCTAGTGGGGGGTCGTCCTACAATGCGTTTGCTGGTACGAGATTGTCACTCCAGAACCTTTCTTCCTCAGCGGTTATCGGTCCTACGAGGTATATGGATTATTCCTTATTATTTTATAATTTTATTACCAAAAGAAGTTAATTTTCGCCTTATCAATCCTGACATATTTTTAAAACAACAATGGTAGTTGCAGTTTGAACAGTTCGTTTTACATATTTTATAACGTTTAATAGAAGTTCCATTCGTTCGTTTAAACATAAACTAAACAGCAGCTTAAAATTAACTTTGGTAAGTATACAATATAGACAATATTATCTATATATTACCAATAACAAAATTTAAGTATCCGTCTGTGATATCGAAATAAATAATATGATATTAAAACAGAAATTTTTACTAACATTTTCTTGTATATTTTTTACTGGATGAAGTGATGAGACGAGCAAGACGTTCAAATGATCGTAAACCTGCAACGCCTGCCACAACAAACGCTGTGGCAACACACTGCGCCCGTCACACAAAGACATCAATCCTTAAGTCTCATATGCCCAGTGATTACACTAGGTCTCAGTGCCCTTCAAACTTTTAACTGTCAACATTTATAATAGACCTTCAGAAATTGTGGACTGGCTATTGTATTATGTGGGATAAGCTATTTAAGAAAGACTTTTTTTGTATTGCATAATTCGATGTCCCTGATTGGGATCTGATCTCAGGACCTGCGGCGAAGAAGTCGAGTACTCCGTCCACTAAGTCGGTGTTCTCCATAAGATGTTCAAATAATTATATGACTTACTAAAATTATACCATCATAGTTGCCGTGTGGTGGCGGCTTAAGAGAATCTACCACCCCATCTCATCCGGATGGGCAGCAGCCCCTTCCTGGAATATCTGAATAAATAAACTGCGGTTGCCAACCCGCCTGCCAAGCGTGGCAACTATGGCAAAATCGCCCCAAAAGAGAGCTAACAACTTATGATAAGTGTGCCTGAACTAGGCCCACAATATATTCTATCGTATTCTGATATATATTCTATATAAACATGATATTAAAACTAAATTTTTTGCTCAAGCGTTTTTATTACTACAATTAACACTGCTGAGCACAGGCTTATACAGTCACAGACATTAATACTGAGATGGTTTTTCAGAATCGGGAACAGTCCTCCCTCTGGAAGAGAGACTTCACACAACATTGATTTATTTGTAATTTTTGCGATATTTTCTGGAAAATCAGCACTTTAAATTACAATTAACAATTTTAGGTGAGTGGACAAAGCAGCGCGCCTTTGCTGGCTCTTTCTACGAAAGCCCGTTATTCATCATAATTAATATTTGTCGTCATTATACGAGTAAATAACAATTAATAATTACTCAATGACATATCCGTCTGAAATCGTGCTTGGTCGACAATTACATACACGTATATTTATTGATATTGATTACTGCATGTCGCCATTTGACAATCAGTGGAAATTTATTAGTTTGACGGATTTATCGTTAGGGATTACCTGTTTGCATATACAAGATTTATTCATCGATGGTGGAGTGAATGGCCCCAAGTAGGGCTTCCGTAGGGTTGAAGGTCTTGTAGGAGAGATTAGATTAATGCTCCTAAGTGAAACTCTGAGATTGATTGCACGGTGCCTTAAATATATTTCGATTTCCCTTATCAGTATTCTAAAATGTTAGTGAAACTTAATAAGGTTTCTTAAAGACGTGCTTATTTATTGCTTATTATATGTTTTCCCATTAATTGAACGTTATTAAACAATTATGTCAATGAAGTGTTCAATAACGTTCAATGCACATCTAAAATGTATATATATCATTTTTACACTCTAAATAATGTTAAAATGAGTTATGATCGTAAAATTACTTTAAAAGACATTATATTTGTAACAGACTTATGTTTTTTTTACTATTAACTTAAGTAATCACGAAACAATCGACAAAATTGTCAAAATACTTCTTTTGCAAATACTCAATAAACAACTTTTTGAATTGACTCGTTTAAATGTGCGAAATGTTGTACGTCACAATATGCGGACTTAGAAGTAGCTGTTTTGCATAATTAAAGTGTGAAGTTCTCAGTCTCAATTTCGCCGCATTGATGGGAGAATCTACGGTCGACGATAAGGTCACTTTCCAGAATAACAAAGTTCTCAGCCTGTACGATGCTCATGCTCTAGTTCATAAGGTTAGATTGAAGCGTCCCCCTGCCCCTGGATAAAAGAAGGCGTACGGTTGGCAATGTCTAGACGAAATCGAGCGTTTCGTAGATTTCAGAAAGAACGTGCCCAGGAAAAGTGGTCGCTGTTCAAGACTGCTAGAAATAGGTGCAATCAGATGGTACGAGCTGCTAAACGCCGATACTTTCATAACAATATCAATAATTTTTCATCTATCCAAGTGTGCAAATTCTTTAGAATTTTTGGTGGTAGCAAGCCGGCCTCACTGGATTGTGGTCCTTCTCTATCACATGAAGAATTAAATCTACATTTCGCTTGTGTCAAAACTATGGACGTTAAACTAACTAAACCACTAACCGTTCTCAAAATTTGGCTTCTATTGCGTCAATGCAACCTCCTAACATTCCGGAATTAATTTTAAAGTTCGTATTGGCTACTAAACCTAAGGTTGTGGGTTGCGATGATATCAGCAGACATATGGTCGTCACTATATTCAATTTTCCCCATCTTAAATTTTTCACTCGATTCTTGTCAATGTCCCAGTCATTGAAAAAAGGTTTTTGTTAAGCCTCTCTAATCATTACCGCAAGATATAAATTCTGCCCCTTCTTTCCAAAATTCTAGAACCGTGTGCTTACAAGCAAATTACATGTTTATTTCGAAACATAACCTAATGAGCACTTATCAGTCTGGGTGTCGCCCCGGTCATAGCACTGCCACTGCTTTAATCAAGGTTACGGATAACATTAGACAAGATATGGAGAAAAGAAAGTTAACAGTGTTAGCACTAGTTGACTTTTCCAACGCTATTAACACAGTCGATCATGACATCCTCCTTTCCTTCCTATCCCATCTTAATTTCGCACCTACTGTCTTAGATTGGTTTGCATCTTATCTTCGCAGGCGCCAGCAATCGGTTCATGTGGGACAAAAAAGCTCAGCTTGGGTTGATGTCGAAACTGGTTTACCGCAAGGCGGAATTCTCGCTCCTATAATTTTCGCTGTTTTTTAAGGTTGATCAACTCCGATTTTGACTGCTCCCACCATCTATATGCGGATGATCTACAGCTATATGTGCAATCAGAAATTGAAGATCTTCATAACGGCATGAGTTATTTAAACAATAATCTTAACGCTCTCAAAGATTGGTTATCTCGTTATGGAGTGACTGTCAATCCAGTGAAATGTCAAGCTATCTTAGTAGGCAGTCCAATGATGTTGGCTAAGGTTGATTATACAGGCTTAGCTTCTTTACGATATAATGATACTGTTATTCCATTTAGTAAGTTCTGTGAAAATCTTGGTTTAACCATTGACAACACTTTGAACTTGAAAGTTCAGGTTACTGATATCAGTCGGAAAGTCATTGCCATCTTACGTTCTCTTTATCGTCTGAAACATTTTTTCACTATGAAATCTAAGCTCATGTTTGTCCAAACGCTTATAATTCCTATTGACTTTATAATCCTATTGACTATGCTGATGTGTGTTACCCAGACCTATCCCATATTCTTCTTAAGAATTTGGAGAACCTGCTTAACAACACACACATATATGTATATATATATGTATGTTTGTGGGTATGTGATATGTAAATGTATATAAATGTGTATATTAATAATTGTGTATTTATATTTGTAATTATATACATAATTAGTATATGTATATTATGCCTATCTATGTACTATTTATGTTTTTTGAAAAACTGGCACTTTAACTTTACACGCTTTAAACACACTTTAAAGCTTAATATTTCGCAAATTAATCCACGAATAGAAAAATCGTTTTCTTAGTAATAAAAAAAAGAGATTTTTTAATATTTTCCAAGGTTGACTACGAAACTCTGAAAAGAGTCCCAAATGTAAACAAATAATTCCAAATAAATAAGCAGTAAATTTACATTTTCTTAAGTTTATCAAACAATTGCAAAATTGTTTGATTGGTTTATATATAAAATACTTATTATTTGGAAGGATTACACCAATAGCATTCCGGTAAAATAATGTAATTGCCAGCCACCTATTACTTTATTGTTCTTTTTATAGATATGATAATAACATAATAATAATAATTCCTTTTTATAAAACAGGGGACAAAAGAGCAAGCAGCTCACCTGATGGTAAGTGAACACCGCCGCCCATAAGCATCTACAATACATGAGGAACTGCGGGTGCTTTGCCACCCTTTGAGAAAGGAGACGGCTCTGTAAGGTTCCAAAGTCGTAGCGGTCCGAAAAAACCGCCATATAACTATTAATAGCGTCAAATGAAAATATATGAAATCAATTAATGTAGAAATCGCGGCTTGTATAAGAAATTGCACTAAAAAATCTATTAGCGCAAGTGCTAATGACCATTAACCCTGTTCTCATAGCTTCCAGAGAGCCCTTTCTCGTATTTGTGGTCGTAATTCAATAGCTTACCCCAACAAAATAATAAAATTAATGACAATTTTATTATAAAACAATAAAAATAATCATAATATGTCTCTTTATATATTAAAGTAACGACTGCATGGTCTAACTAGACTTACTACCCGGGTTCGAATCCCAGCCGGATCCGATATTTGTGCAAAAATACAAATTGTTGGTTTTCAAGTCTGGTTGTTGTGTGATTGTCCCCGTCTCTCGGATTATATACAGCCTATCTCCGATCTTATCGTATGAGTATCACATCAGATGCAGGGAGATTAGGACATTTAAGTGCCTCTGTGTTTGCCCACATTGAGACCTTCCGACAGTATTCGGAAGTATTCGCCGTAGTTATAAATCGACCAGAAGGGCACATCATATTAAAAAGTTCAATAAAAGAAGAAAATAAATACTAAATAATCTGTTATATTGGACTTAATATTGTTTTTATATTAATGTGATACTCTTTTATACTCACGGATTATAACGGATTATATTGCAAACTAGCTGTTCCCCGCTATCTTCGCTCGACGTAAATTAAAATTTAGAAATTATTCACAACTTCATGGGTTTTAATTTTTTTCCGCGGAACCCTAAATCTTTTTCTCTAATTAAAGTAGCCTTAGTTACCCGCTGTAACATCATATATGCAAGTGAAAGTCCCGACAAAATCGGTCCAGCCGTTTCGGAGATTAGCCGGAACAAACAGACAGACAGAGAGACAAAAATGTTAAAAATTGCTTTTTTCTTATAGGTACCATATATACTTTCATCTGCATTAAGTAAAAAGAGGTTATTTTGTAATTACAAACAGACACTTCAATTTTATTTATTTGTATAGATAAGTGTACTCGTATAAATATTCTGTCGATAATGAATGAGATTGAAACATTATATTACATAGTCGGTATTACGAGTATAAAATGAATGACTTCAAGCTACGGGTGTAGACGTTTCAGCCGAATTTTGCAGGGAATTTTATTTAAACATTTTGGCTTCTCCTTTAATACTCAGAGTCTGTCAGAGTAAAATCCATAAAACCTAATGGACTTTCTCTGTCTAGTGGTAATTTGTATGCTCTTAGCAGTTTCTTGCGATCAGCAGAAATATGCAAATGTATATGAATACTTCAGTCACTAAATCCGTAAAGAAAAACTATGAAGTTTTTTGTTAAAATAGTTTTTAGTTTTGATTAGTAACATACCACTTATATCTACGAGTCGTGGTAGCTCAGAAACTAGGCGCTGGCTTTAAAATTTTTATATTGTGTGAGTGAACTGTGTTCCATTCCCGGTGCCGGTAACTGTGATGGATGGTGGTGAGAATCACTGTTAAGGTATCACTGGTGATTCTCACCGCTATCCATCACAGTCAGCTACCGTTAGAACCAGTTAGCAACCTTCCATTAGAACATTCTTCAAGCCGCCGAGATAAGTCAGTTTTTACCATTTGTCAAGTGTAATATTCCTTTACAAGATGCAGGAGTATATAAGCTAGATTGTGAATGTGATCTCTCTTACATAGGACAAACAAAAATATCTATAAAAGCCGTGTAAAAGAACACATAGCTGACGTGAAGCATATGCTCATGTTCTGGATCATCCCAACCATTACATCAGATTTGATAAACCACAATTTCATACATGAATCAATTAGTCGTCAAGAGAACTCCTTATTGTGCGGTCTTGTTTTTCATTTATTAAAATAATGTCTGAGAATTTTAATATTACACGTTACCTTGTTGTGTACTCTATGACTTCCGTTCTGGCGTTAAAGCCAATGAATCTTTTACGAAGTTATGTCAAACATTTGGTGAAAACGTGATAAGTCAAAGAACAGTGTAAAACTGGTTCGATAAATTCAACCATGGAATATATAATCTCAAAGACGAACCGCGATCTGGTCGCCCCTCTGAGTTAGACGATAATCAATTGGTTCGACTTGTAGAAGCGAATCCAAACTTCACTACGAGAACTGGAAAGCATACTATAGCAAGACATCTGACTTCATTGGGAAAAGTGTGGAAAAATGGTTCTTAGGTTCCGCATGACTTGTCAACTGAACAACGGCAGATACGTTTAAATGTCTGTTTGGAATTGCTCACTCGTCGCCGAACTAAAATGTGGTAGATAATTTAATAACATGAGATAAGGAGTGGGTTTATTATCATAAAGTCACACGCAAGAAACAGTAGCTAGGGAAGAACAAAACTTCAAAACCGATTCCTAAAAATTACTGTCAATAGAAAGTTATGTGTTGCGTATAGTGGGATATCAAAGGAGTTATAATGTTTGAACTGTTTCCTGAAAATCTTATTTTAGTGGCATTGATTGTTGGGTCTCGGGCAGTCAACAATATGATGTAACGCTTCTGAACAGCAATAAGAACAGTTGCCCGACCACTGCGAAGTTGATCAGCAAAGTTATCCACGCCGCGATACTTCCGTAGAGTGTTCATGACACAGGATTGGCCTACAGCCACTCTGCGTGCTATTACTCTCGTAGAATGTCCTTCTTCCCCCAAAGTGACAATTCTTGCTCGTAAAACTTCAAATAATCCCCTCAGCATCTTTTTGAATGAACTCCTTCTTCGAAAAGTCAGAAAAAATGCTTGAATCAAGTTGGTCAGATTTCTGAATGAGCGTAAACAAGGATTTAATCTCTTTTTATACCGATAAACAATTGATATTTTAAATTCTTTTGTTATTAAAAGATTTGATTTTTAAATGAAGAATCTTAGAAGAAAAAGAAAAAATGATTTATTCTAACGTAACAAAAAAGATTTCGTATTTTCAAAGTGATCTCAAACTTTATTTGATGTGTATATATATATATAAAGTTCGCCTCTTTGAAAAAAAAAATCGTTTTATTCCCACAATTCATATTTCTCAATTTTAACGTATATAAGTGTATAATTTAACATAGATATTTTATCCTTTAAAGAAAATATAGAAAAACGACAGCTCCCTGACTGAATCTTTTCTCCTCGAGTTTTTACTATAAAAATATTTATTTTTGAGTTTGAAACCGTTTTTAATTATTAATATATAAAATAGTTAATTAACTTGTGCTCACTGCTACCTGTATGTAGTGTTCCCTATTTACGATACGATTTTTTTTACAGTAATAAGTCAGTAATTAACTATAACCCTACCTGATGGTGGGTTGCAATTTATTGAATAATAATTTATATGAAATATTTTACTGCAAATTGACGATCACCATAGGCTTAGTAACGATTTTTTCTTAGGGAGGAAGGGGGACAAATTTTTAACTCTACCACCTAACCTGTTCCCCTAAATCCACCTAAAATGTTCTTTCATGTCACCATATCTGGTTATTTGTATGTGAACAATTAATATTCTACGGTGGGCCATGAGATCTGGCCCTCCCTATTGCTTCGCCTATGGGGGACATTTGGCATTCAATAATTATAAAATCAGTCAGGACGTTTATTTACCTGAGTTGCGAGATCATCAGCCTGGCGCAGTGTGGAAATTACTTGTTGTGTGAGGAACGTCGGGGTAATGTCTGTCACTTGCTCCTTGATTATGCCTCCGAAAGCATAGCAAACCCTGCAATTTTTTTTAACTCCTTAACTTTGAAATATTAAACTAAACACAATGAACTTGCATCATGTGTCCATAACAAATTACACACGCCTTACATTTTTACTTTGGTAGGATTCTTATACAGGAATCCGTCTTTTTTTATGGAACAAAATAACGAGACGAGCAAAACATTCACCTGATAGTAAGTGCAACGTCTGCCCATAACAAATGCTGTGGCACCCCACTGCGTTCGTCACCTTGAGACATCAGTTCTTAAGTCTCATGTGCCCAGTGATTACACTAGCTCTCAGTTCGCCCTTCGGAGCGAACTTCGAAGCACAGTCATGTTCGCAAACTACTGCTTCATGGCAAGGTAACTGGTCTGGGGTGGTAACTATCCAGACGGACTGCTGCATAGAAATCCTACCACCAGTAAAATTCACCTTATTAAATAAAATTAAATGATAATCACTCACAGCAGTCATATTAAATTATTCACAATTAATAATCTTATGATTACCCATAAGAAGATTTAAGTAACTAGGAATCAGCGTTAGAAATTAGACAGTCCAGTTTGTTTCAGTTTGCAATCTGAACGAGAAAAATTAATTTTGCATCCTGCTCTTTCCTGGTATGTTCATTTCTTCCACGCACGCGACAGGCTTCGTACAATATCAGTAATCATCGCTGCATCGCTCGGTTCATGTGAACTAATCGAGTTCCAAAGGAAATATTTCTACCGACACAAGTGTTCCTGTGCAAACATTACTGTGTTTTGCTTTGAAAGGCACTGAGAGCTAGCGTAATCACTAGGCATTTGAGACTTAGGAATTGATTTCTCAGGGTGACGGGCGCGGTGTGTTGTCACGCAGAAATGTTCTGGGTTACACAACATCTGTTATGGACAGACGTTGCACTTACCATCAGGTGAACTTTTTGTTCGTTTCGTCACTTTCCAATAAAAAAAGGTAGCTACTCAAGTCTTGGGTAATATCGCAACTGTTATGTGCACTAAATAACAGGTGAATGATTTGACGTCACGTCACAAGACTAATATACATTTAAGAGATTCATCATGAAGGTGAACCTGTATTAAATGAAGTAGATTTTATGTTTGAATGTGTCTACGAACTGTGCACGTTGTACCAGGGGCAGCGTGGGCAACGTGCTGGTGACGTCGAGCGTGGACAACATCTGCCGCGTGTGGGCGGAGACGCTGCTGCCCGAGGACGAGTGGGGCGGCGGCTGCGTGGCGGCGCACGCGCGCTCGCCGCCGCGCCGCCAGCGCGCCACGCACCGCCACAAGCACCGCTTCATGCAGCGCCTCAAGCACATGAAGTGAGAGCCCGCCGCGACCGCCCGCCGACCGATAGCCAATAGCCCGCGACCGGTGGCCACTAGCCTGCGATCGGTGGCCACTAGCCCGTGACGGGTGACCACTAGCCAACTACTGGTGACCACTAGCCAGCTACTGGTGACCACTAGCCCGCGAAGAGTGGCCACCACCCATCTACTGGTGACCACTAGCCTACGACAGATGGCTACTAGCTAACGACCGGTGGCCACTAGCCAGCGATAGGTGGCCACTAGGCAACTATCGGCATCTACTAGTCCGCGATCAATCGCCATTAGCCAGTGATCGGTAACCACTTGTTAGTGATTAGTTTAAAACAGCTTGGTTGGCAAAATGGCTAACCGGGCTGGTTTCTGCGGTACGGCTAGAGGATTTTCCGCACAAGATAAAGATTTGATTAACTTTGAATAGTTGTATCACAACTATATGACACCCACGATATTGTTCTCCGTCTCGGCACTTTCTTCTATAAAAAAAAACTTACGCCGTCAACACGCAACACAGGAT
>DWIA01000220.1:0-12378 GCA_018248195.1 Archon apollinus
ATAAAGAATGGTATGTATTACGCAGTTTTTGAAGAGCACCACCCGCTCTCCCACATCTGCGACATTGTTTGTTTTGGCGGAAATCAGTGGCCAAACATAAGTGTTCACACCGTAAACCTCATCGATCTGTCAGAAAAAATCATATGTATACAGAATTTCCACCTGTTTAGGGGTAATCCTTAAATATGCTTAGTAACCGTGGCTTGGCCATCCACGGGGAAGCTTAGAGAACGGTCTGCATGTGACACCAGGCTGGCCCGAGGCGATCGCTCCGAGTGGGCTGCGCAACCGTAACTGGATAGTATTGCCTTACGCCGCTCCCTTTATCCTACGCGGCGCATGTGTAATTTGCGGCGAAGCTGCAGCCCCGATTCGGTGAAGAACCGGGAAGGCGTACATTTGAGAGCATATTTCTTGGTCCCGTGGCCTCCACGTGGCTGACGAGAGCCACGCAGAGGCCACGTGACTGGCGGTCGTCGCCGGTGAAAGTTGTTAGGCATCCGATATGTGTCTCAAATAAGCCGTCCGGCAAAGTTGCAGGTTATTGTTACTGCGATTGCTAATCAACTTGTTAAAGCCATCGATCATGGCAAATAAGTAAATGGGGTTGTTTAAAGTTATTTCTTTTTTTTATATAAAATAAACAAGCAACTAACCCATATGGTGTTTCAAGTATCTCGCGTAGTGCAATATACTGCGGCGTTCAGATTAATTACTCGATTAAACTAAGAACTGGAATTTCCTCCGTTCTGCATCTTTTTCAAATTTTAAACTTGAATTGTTAAATATATAGTGTTGTTATAAGATATAGTATTTCCGGATAAAAAAATAAAAAAATATTTTTGTGGTTGTTATTGGACTTCACGCGTTGTTGGAGCGTTATTTATTTCTCAGGCATGCTGGTTTTCTTCGCCTCTGAGCACGTAGTATTAAAACACCATAAAATTTCATTTAACAATTTTAGCGTAGCTAGCACATGACTTTGACGTTGAGAAATTTATATTTTAATCGTAAAAAAATTGTTTATAAAATATTTTTCTTACAGAATTTAAGAATTTTTAATTAGAATTATTAAATCCAATAAGGTATTAAAAATTCAAGGTTTTTTTTTGTAATTTATTTAAGAAATTTTTGGACGGAGTAAAAGTTAAATAAAATAATTTTTGGGATTTATGTCTGTTTTTGTGTCTGTCTGTTCGCACGCGCATACATAATTACGGCAGGGCATTGGTTTGTATTGTACTGCACTTCCAGACCTTGATCTCTTGATAACACCGCAAATAGTATGGGCAGGACGGTCAGGCATTTAAGATCTGATGAAAGACTTACTTGCCTCGTTAACCTACATATTACCATTAAACAGAAAACATTTTGTCTCCACCATCTAATAGGGATTCTTAGTTTGAATCGTTGTTATGTCACAGAAAACAAATTAAAATATATTGGTTGTAAAATAAGAGTAGCATAGTATTAGCACACGGGTATGTAAATGAAAAGGAAAAACAATGACGAATGGGGTAAGCGGTTGAAATTTGTGGTTTAACCGGCGTCGTATAGAATACTACAGAGCTAAAACAGGTAATTACTTATATTGAAGAGGGTACGTGACGTTAGATGGTCTTAGTGAATTAAGCGCAGTAATATTTAAAATTAAGGCACAATATTGATGTTATTTATCTGAAGAATTTATTTAAGATAGTGCTGTCAAAGTTGATACCTTTATATGGTATATTATACAAGGTATAAGGTATTATATATAAATATCATATCGGTCACTTTTGTAAAGGGGTATCGGTGAGAAAGCTCACCCCACCTAGTCTTAACTCCTTCGTCACCGTTTTAATTATTTTAAGACACAAGGATTATTTGTTGGTAAATCATTCATCATGTTTAAATGACCGCCTAGTGTCGGCCACTTGAGGTTTCTCCGTGAAGGTACTCACTTACTAACGTAGTCTTAATTCCTCCGTCACTTTGTAAGTTATTTTATCACAAAAGCATTATTTTATTACTTGACTGCATTTGTAAATAAATCGTAAGGCTACCGTCATTCTATACGTCACCAGTGCACCGTAATTATATTAAGATTAATATTGAGAAAACATTAACTGCGGGGGTTGTACAATAGCAATATAGGAAGGATGGAAACCATAAGCTAGAGAACTTGTATTACTGCGCTTGCCGGTGCAGATCGTGTATTTGGCAAGCGTTTATTAAGTGTTTTAGTTAAATAAATTGTAAGATATTGCGAGAAATATAAAACTGTGATAAATAAATCATTTGTTAGTGATTAATCATGATGTTTCTTTGCAGTGGATCAAGCGAAGGACAGTACTACTGAACCCTTGTCAAAAGGGGACAGTAGTACTGCTCCCCAAAAAAATAACTCTCGGTCTTCAGCTTCGACATATACGATCTGACTTTATAGTCAAACTACTTTATTCTGGTTTGAAACAGTGTAGTGCCACACAGAAATGTTTTGGATGAAACGGCCTTTGTTATGGGCAGGCGTTGCACTTACCATCAGGTAAGTAACTTTGACTCGACAACAAATACAATATAATGTCTACATACAATATAAAGAGTAACATTTCCATCATATTAAGTAAACCCATACTGAAAACCAAACTGTTTTAATTACGCAAATCTTTAATAGATACACTATAGTTTTATGTTGTAGTAAATCTTAATGAAAAGTATTGCTTTTGCAATTGCAAATAAATTTAGTACACTATAGAACACATAAGCCCACTTTCTCATATCCCACAGAAAATTACATCTACATAAATTTGTATGCAGTGGAGCGTGCACCTGTTAGCCTTAACACCTACATTTGAATGTATACGTTGACATTAGTTCTGCACAGTTTCACTGAAACATCACTGATATTTAAAATCATCATTGATATATAATAAGTAGTTAAAATTTTCAATGTATGATAATTTAGTAAGGAAACAGGCAATATATTACAACTGATTACTTTTTGTATTAAAACCGGGTTGAAACTGTCTCAGGATTCAAACTGAGGACTACGATTATTTCTCATTTACATCGAAATGTTACAAGAAGTTCCAAGCCGTGCCATATATATATACATATACGTTATATATATATACGAATCATTGCGTAACAGAAACAACCTTCCTTTCCCGTCCTGTATATGTCATTAAAGTTGACTAAAGGAATCCCCTCTGTGAATTATAATCATCACATAAAGAGTGATGATACAACAAGAAATAGTATTAAAGGAATATATACTCGTAAGTTTGTAGTTATATAAGTTTATTTTACTGTACTCGTCGATAATTAGCGGAAACGATTACCGGCAATGCTCATAAATATCTAGAATTACTTAATTTGTAGTGTAATTTTTATAGCATGCTTGCCGGTAAAAGATTGCCAATCAAAAACCTCTTTTCTTATATGGTTATCGGTTGTTCGTGCTAAACGTGGCCAATTATCTACGAGTACAGTAAGCAAAATGCGATCAATTTTGCTTACTGTACTCGTTTTGAAATAATAATAAGTCAGTATTTAACTACGGCCCCACCTCATGGAAAGTGGCGATGTAATTTTAGGTGGTAAATGCAGTAGCTCAATAAAAGACTATTCACTCTTCTCTTGAAAACACCAACATTGTAATCGGATAGAAAGACTGATGCAAGCAAATTATTTCAGTCCTTTGCTGTACGCTTTATGAATGATGAAGCAAAACGCTTTGTCCTTCGTATATCTACAACAAAAGGATAGAAACCCGCCGTGCGTCTAGTTGTCTGATGATGGAAAAGGGAAGGGGGAATTATATTGTGTAATTATATATAATTAATATCCTGTGCACACTCCCCAAAATGTAGCCTGTAGAACACCGTGATACTTGCCATTTTACGCCTGTATTCAAGACAAGGAAGATTGGTATTGACCAAATCAAAATCACCGATAGGCCCTTTGGTTCGTCTCTCCAGCGAGCCCAAAGTTGCCGGCTGATATCTAGCAGCACCAGCCCATATGTGGCACCAGTATTCGTTCAGTTCAGTTCTGGCTTATCATAAATGCAAGCATATGACATATACCAGGTACAAAAATGTAGTTCTCGCTAACTTCTAGGTAGTTGGTTAGCACGGTTATAGTACACCTCAGTTTGGCTACCGACTACGGTTAAGCAACCGCCCATAACAAGGCAGTAATCAGCCGCAACAAACAGGATTTAGGCAAAACCCCAATGTAGGAATGGCACCCAACAATTTGAGTACGAACCACCCCAAGTGCTGCCACCGCACTTCCAGGCCTCAGTCGTGATATGATGCCTACTGTGGCAATTATTATAACATATACGGACAAGACGCATACATAGATGATATGAGAAATGATGGACATAACGAAAAGATCAATGAGACCTTACAACTAGACGAATCACAGGAAGAATTAATTGGAAATTTCCAGCCTCTGTAAAAGACAAGAAATCATAGTAATCATAGAAATCACAATCATTCATATTTATTTCACCGAAATAGATGCAAAAATTATGATCGATACTGGTAGTATAAGGCCATCTTAAGCGCTCCAAAGGCATATCAATATTTTTTACAATATTAGGCATGAAGCTTTTGAAGTAGTCAACATCCATACTTCGTCTTATTAAATACTGTACGTATTCGCTCGTAATACGTACGTATTAATAAATACTGAACAAATACTTGAAGAAAATTTAAATAAACATAGATTAGACCATATGAATATTGAGAAACGTAAGAAAAAAATTAGACTGTAGAGAATACAAAGTCATTTCTCTTTTCGACAAGTAACCTTTAACCTTCACAAAGCAAGTAAAGCATGAGATCCGCACAAAGATTCGTTCCATCTGATTTTGTAAATCCATAACGACAAGCCCCCTCATTACATGACAACGTTATTAAGGAATCGTGTTTCCTATGGAATGCTCCAAGGAACAAAAATTTCGCATGATCATAGACTATAGGCATCTGAATGAAATCACCATAGAAATTGTTAACGACGTGGGCAAAAATCCACAAATTAGCATATTTCAAGTTTGATAGCGACGCAAACACCTTCAAAATTATAAAATAAAGTGTTATGAAAATTTGGGCTAAAGTTCCCGAAATAACACATTTCAATTTCACATAGTGAAAAACCATGGGCAAGTACCCAAAAACATTTCTGCACTCATAAAGTGAAAATCACATTTAAAATTTCTTATAGAAAAAACACATTCCGATCGCTTATATAACAAAAGTAATATAAAAAAAATTGTTAAAATAAAAGTTGTTAAAATGTTGCATCGCCCACACAGAATCGACCCCAAAAATCATAGCTATAATAACCAATGGGAACACCTAATATAACACCTTAATAATCCACCAAAATGTCCAATAATGTTAGCATCGGCCACACAGATTCAAATCCAAAAATCATAGTAAAAATAAACTATTATTAGAACATCTAATATAACACAATTTTCTAATTCGTAAAAGTTCATACGTAAAATACAGAGCAGCTGTTAAAATGACGTAATTTTAAATTTAAAACCATTACAGTTGCGTAAGTAGCAAAGATATAAGAAAAAAATTGTATGCATAGATAGATACAGGCACACGGAAAGCAAATTTAGCAGTTTTTTTATGTAAAATCGTCTCGAAACTAGGTACATAGTGTAAAAAAAGAATGCACTATATAACAATAGTATCGAAATTAAGAAAAGTAGTTATAATACGACTTTTAAGACCCTTACAAAACGTAAACTTTGCGTAAACTACGGAACTCCTTCTAATGAAGGAGTTCCGTAGTTTACACAAAAATTTTAGAATTAATAATTCTATTTCGATGAGGTTAATAGAACGGTTTCATTCGACTATCATCGAAATATATAGGTTAGCAATATATTAACAAAAATTCATCGATGCCACGTCAATTATGACATACTCAGTTATCACACAATCATACCATATACTCAACTACAGGCCTCACTCCGCTTGAGGTAGTTTTTTATCATACGGACACTGACAACCCATTCAACGTAGACTTAGTAGAAAATCGTATAGTCAACATCTATTAAAGATCATTAGAAGCGCACAACATTTCTGAACGCAAAAATGGCAGAAAAAATATCGGCTAGTAAAGAAAAGATTAGGGAGAAGCGAGATGGTGAGACTGAAATGTTTGCAGGGGAAGACTGTTTTTGTAAAAGACATAAATAAAATAAAGAACGAGGTTAAACCTAGGTATAAGGAAGCAAAGGTTGTGAATATTATTGAACGAAACGTTGTCCCCATTAAATTATAAACGGAGAACAGACATACAAAAGCTCCCATCAAAAATATAAATCGCTCTCCGCAGATGATGTGTTCTGATGCTTGCGATGACGGCAGTCGCTCTTCACCTGCAATCACATAAGGGATACCCGGGAGTTCTGCCGGTAAAAGAAGGTCGAGTAGCAAAGAGACAGTTGGACAATTATAAAAACTTTAAATTTAGATAACATTTATACTGACTTTTGTCATTTCAAAATTTGCACAATTTGAAAAACTGATAGTTCTAAATAAATCGTTTCCTTGTGAATTGAGATATATCTACAGACAAATATCGTCAATTAATCCCACAGCGTTTTAAAAGAGTATTCTCAATCAATTAGGTTCTATTATAAAATTAGTCTCATATAATTTAGGCCATGATGACTAACTTAAATATGATAAATTAACTTCTGAAATAATAAAGTTAAAAGCTTATTACAACACTACCACTAGACAATACACACCACTTAAATTTAAAAAAAAAACGCGACACATGCTTCGCCATAAAACGAGGCATTATCATATAGACCATATAGATCCTACGACAAATAGCCACCGAGTGCTATCTATAACTCGGCGGCTATCTGTAAAGAAAAATTACTTTGCTGAGATCCGCAAACCTAGTTTTTGAACCACAATAGCGTGCACAAGCAAACTATTACCGCTACCAGGAACCGCCACCAGATACCTTTCACCACTACCACTAGACAATACATACCACTTAAACAAAAAAACGCGACAAGTGTTTCGCCACTAAACGAGGCATTTTCAAGCCATATAGACCCTACGACAGATAGCCGCCGAGTTACAGATATCACTCGGTTTACTAGTTACAGATAGCACTGGGGTAACTACCATTCTTGGCTACAGAAAGGTTCGACTACGAAGAAAATCTCGTATGATGAGTACCAGTCGATGTTGCACACCGAGTTCATATAACTTTATAATGGGATACGCTTACAACGAACGCTTACAACGGGGTATCCGTTGTAAGCGTATCCCATTATAAGCGTTCGACAAGGTCTGGCACAACGGGGTCATACCCCGTTCTGCCAGACCTTGTCGAACGCTTTTGCCACGTCGAAGAAATGCGCTCCGATATGATGTCCATGGATGAATCGGTTCGACTGTGCTCCGTGATGCGGTCCTTCTGTTGAGTGTTACAAGCTAAGAGTATTACAAGCTTTTTATAACATAAAAATATTAATATTTTGGAATGGCCTGGAAACTCTCCAGATATGAACCCCAATGCCTGGGAACTTTTAAGTAGAGAAATAGCAAAATCTGCTATAAAAACAAAAAGAACTCATTGAAAAGTTGATTTACGAGTGGAATCATAATGCCCACCTTTAAGACACTATCCAGTTAGCCATAAACAGCATGCCTCGCCTAATGAAGGCACTTATTGCTGCAAAAGGAGGGTCAACGAAATATTGACGAATTATTGGTACTGTAATAAAAGTGGTTTAATAACTATAGAATATAAAATATATCATTATAATATGTTTATTTTTTGGTATTACATTTAATTACTTATTAATAATTTAAAACAGTACAAAGAATTTAATTATTTACCAATGTCAAGTCTCAAGATGAAAATATCAAGTTTTTCTTCCTTGGATCTAATAATATGGCAAGGTACTGTATATATATTAAAGTAGTTAATTTATCTAAATTGAACTTGAAATAAAACCATAAAATTCTAATTGCATTTTTCTGTGACGGGTGGTTATAGAGTAAAATAATAAATTTTCCTGTTTTCCTTCCATCTTCCAGCACAACTGTCGCGAAATAACCTTTTTGATCAAAGAACGAGGCAACATCTTTTTTCCTTGACTTCTTCCTTTCTTTACCTTAGTTGGCCGATCCTCAAAAGGAAATACCCACTGAGCAGATTGTGTTTTGGTTGCAGGTTCACAGCAATCTATACAGCTATCATCACCTGACCATGTCAAATATAGTATTCGAGTCACCTCCGTTGATCTTTTCTAACCGACACGATAATGACACCAGTCCACGCGAAGGCGTTTCTGGTATTCGGTCAAAGCATGGGGAATCCATCGGTTGCAAAGCTTCCTCACGCCTAAATCTTCGTGTAATATTTTTAGTGCTTGACTCATACCTAAGCTTGCCCGTATCTGCTGGTAGGTTACTCTCTTATCTTCCTCTATCATGCCTCGCACAACACTAATGTTATCTTCAGATGTCGCTGTTGACTGTCGTCCCTCACTGAGATTGCTACGCCCTCACTTGAATTCATTAAACCAATTGTAAACAGGGGCGCGAAATGAGGCTTCATTATATAATGTCAATCGAAGTCTTCCATAGCTTTGTTGTTGATTAAAACCCCAACGAAAGTCGTAATAAATATAGACCGAAAATTTTCTCGCGTTTAATTCATATTTGGTGGTGCAACAAGACTTTTGGAATCGCCGCCTATTCGTAAAAACAAATGACTAATGAATGCAATACATCACATTAGGTTACCAGTAGTACTATAATCGATATTTAAAAAAAGGTTTCATTGGTAAAGTTTCTAACTGGCCAGTTATAAAAACTTTCAGTGCCACCTAGATAGTGCCACATACATATGTGCGTGCGAAACCAACGTAACGCACATGTGATAAAATCGCTCGCATCGAGTTTCGCAGGGTAACGAGCGCAGTGTGGTGTCATATAGTAATGTTCTGGATGACACAAACTTTTGTTATAGACAGGCGTTAGGCTTACGATCAGGTGAACGATTAGCTCGTGTCGGGTAACATTACTATAGATTATTATAATTATGTACACATGACTGCTTCATTACTCCATAAGTTATCGGGGTAAAACTGACAGCAAACTAAGCATGTAATGGCTGCCAATTCATATAACTAACGGTCGTTCCGTAACCGGTAAATTTCTTTAAATAATTGTGTCACTTATAATAAGGAACAAATAGTAGATGTTAATAAAATCCGTTGAATATAGGAACCGGACTTTAGTGGCAAGCTGATATAAAACATTACATGCATTTTTAGCTTATAACAGTGCCAATTCATATACAATAATCCTTAACGAATTATGCATTGTTGTAAAAAATAGAACTTTGCTATATAATTCTAATATACTATTTATAACACTTGTTTACACTTATCGTACAGTGAATGACGGGGACTGAAGGGAACTCAATGCCTAGCAACAATTTTCCGCTTAAATGTTACCCCTTACCTTAATCTTGATTTTTAATGAACGATAGATAATTATCTATGAACTGCAATGGTCACTTGCCCGCAGGTGGACTGTGTACTCGTTTGCCCCTCTTACAAAATGAAATTTCCTAAATTTAATTCAATGACTTATTGCAAAATCCATAAAATAACTTATTAAAAATCGTGTATACAGAAATAAATAATTTCGATACTACCTCATAATAATATAACAATAATCGGTGTTATATCCCCCATTCGTATTACGTCTTTTGTTTGCAACGTGACGAAAGATAAATATTATCATACGAGTATATCTCGTTTTCGCTATTGACATTTTATTATACATTCAATGAACATGTCCTAAATTAGCTTGCTTTATTTTCAAACTTATTAAATTCCATGTGATTATAACATATTTTACTATCACAAATTTTGAATTAGTTAGTTACCATTTGTCGAGTTTCTTTTATGATCATTGTTTATATTGTAAAATTATTATTTATTGTATTTATTCTACAACGATATCATCTATACAAAAAAATAAAATTAAGGTGACTGTTTGTAATGTCGAAATAACAGCTTTTTATTAAATGCATATGAAAGTATATACGGTACTTACAAGAAAAAAACATGCTTAATTTTTTGTCTGTCTGTTTGTTTCAGCTAATCTCCGAAACAGCTAGTTCGATTTTGACGGGACATTCACTGGGAGATATTATGGCGAAGCGGGTAATTTAGGCTACTTCTTTTTCTTCAGAAAAAGTGATATTGTAAACGATTAGCTTGTGACTCTTCGAGCTGTACATTGTCATAAATATAACCTAATGTCTCGAAACGCGATCCGGAGTAACAGCGTAAAATAAGTTTGTCAAAATATAATGGTTTATTGGCAAAGGTCTGTTTATAAAAGTCTTCACTGATGACTGAAATACGACTGCCCGTATACTAACCTATTTCACCTGATCACAATCATGTTCGCGAAGCGACGTCTATCCGCCAAACGCTGCTTGCCGCAAAGTCAGCAGGCCATCACGCCACCGCCGCAATTACGGCCATCCGGTCGATAGGCATTGGCTCGGTGCAAGCCCTCGCTCTCCTAGCCGCCTCAGCCTGAGGTAGACGCCCAGGCAACTGTTTTTCGCAGTCTCGAGCGCTAGAGGTAACCTGATCGTCTCCTAGTATCCGATTTTTATCTCATCGAATATACGAGATCGCATTACTTCGCTTGCTAGTCCATCTGGGTACTCGAAATTCATCTTTTATTTCATTAAGTAAATATACTGTCTAACTCGAAGTAAATACTCTGGATACTCTTTAAAATTTAAATTAAACTACTCAAGCTTCCCAACAGGCATCGTATTACTCTTTATGTCTTAATGGCACGCACTAACAAAAGAAAAATATACATAGTGCTCACTCGTCGCCAATATAAGCGTAGGGGTAAACGTTAATCAAACTCCATAATGCGCAGCTTACTGGTTTAATTAACTTGCGTCCTATAACTAATAAATCTTTGCAATAACCTACACAGATAATCACACTCCAGTATCTTTTTGTCACATTAAAGTCTTGTCGGTATGAAGTCGTAGAACAATTTCTTCGCACTAAGTATTTCTCCTGGTGTAAACGCTGTCAACCGAATCCGCTTAGATTGTCCTTAAAGCTAAAACGTCACTGATCACGAGATTACTAATCGTACGAGTATATTTAATAAGATTCAAGCCATTGTCATAAAGCTTATGTATAAAACATCAATTTTATAATGTCAATCAAGAAAATTCTAGAATAATAAGTTCTTTTACTGGTGGGATGATGTCTATGTATGAATCCACCGCAGTGAAGCAGTGGTATACAAACATTACTGTGTTTCCGTTTGAGGGCCACTGATAGCTAGCGTAATTGCTGGTCATATGAGACTTAAGAACTGATGTCACAAGATGACGGCCGCAGTGTGGTGTCACTGATAAACGTTAAGGTTGGCACAGCATTTGTTATGGGCAGACGTTGTACTGACCAAAAGGTGAATGATTTGTTCGTCTTATCAATCTTCTATAAAAAGCTAATTCGCTATTGTTGAAAGCTTTATTCCACTTTTAACGTTAAAAACCTTTAATGGAGCTCTTTAGTACAGTTAAGTGGTAACGTTGTGTTACCAACGTAATATCAAAAAGTTGAATATGTCTTTTACGCATTTTTGTATACTGTGAAACAGAAGGCTTCCACAAAAAAAAATGAAATTTAATTACCAAGCGGTTACGTAAAAAAATCTCTTGCTATTATTAGTTTACTCGTCAAGCTAGGGAAACAAGAGCTACTGGGTTTATATAGGATTAACAACAAATTTCTGTTTATACACACAGTGAAATTTTTTAATAAAATTTAAAATTAAAGACATGGTTAGTTGTGCGTAATCGAAAAAACGAAACAATTTACAAAGCAATTTACTTGGGCCGAAATTGTGTAATCTTATCTACCTTCGCATATTTGTTACGGAGAGACACAATTTATCTTCCATTATAACAAGACCGGGTCATCCATCGAAAATAACATTTACCAAAATTTAATAAGATTATGTTTACGATATCCAGCTGGATTTTGGACGCATATAAAAGATTTTTAGAAGAGTCTAAATCAGCTTATGTGTATTTGGAAGTTTTAAAAACTATCTAGTTGCTTTATTAATGACTCGTCAAATTAAAATTTTATGTAATACTAGCTAATGCTTCGCGTCTACGCCCGCTTAGATTCAGGTTTTTTAAATCCCATGAAAATTGTTTGATTTTCTAAGATAAGATCTATTTACTGGTGGTAGGATTCTATGCAGAAATCCGTCTAGGTAGGTACCACCTCAGGGCCAGTTATTCTGCCGTGAAGCAGTGGTG
>DWIA01000221.1:0-12374 GCA_018248195.1 Archon apollinus
AATGTGGACTGTGTAGCTGTTTCTCATATTTATAGAGATAAAAATGATTTGAATTTTAACCAGGCAATAAAAGCAGGTAAATAAATATAAATTTCAACTGCCAAAGGAAATCTTTGCAGGCTTTTAATGACATTAAAATAATAGTATAACAATTGATAGGTTCCCAAAAAGTGCAAAAGAAAAATCTTCAAACCAAACAAGGTTTCTTAAAAAAAGAAAATAAGAAAGAGCGAAGCGTTCTTTGGATTACTTTGTGAATTCATATATACTGTATATGCTTTTCACGTTTACGCCACACAAAAGATTTTCTGTTCTGCTGAAGTGCTCTTATTTTGGGACTCTGCTTGCACTTGACCTCTTGTTGTTTTTATTTTTATTCTTTCCACTCAATAAGGTTATCTTTTATGTCGCTTCCCAGACTGATGTGCGAGGCTATTATTGTTTTTATAAAAGTTGACATAAGATTTATTTTCTAGATCAATCACGACAACATGTATGCATATTTGCAACATTTATCTACCTATAAGTTTCGATTACGTTCAGTTCGTTGTCCGATGGTTCAGTGACTGAAGTTGACAGCGTATCCATCTGAAGTCAGAAGGGTGAGTAAGAATCCCAGCCAGATTCATAACTAGTTCTTTTTCTTTTTTTCTTGGTTACCGTAGCCGTATAATTATACAATTGTGAATGGGTTTTATAGATATAAATTTTCCATTCATAACGCAACCAGATCCGAAAATGAGAGATTCGTGTTTTTGCATAAATTATTGGCTCCTACTGGGATTCGAACCCAGGAACGGCGGCTTAAAAATCATGTACGCAGGTATGAGTCTGAAGGTATCATAATTATCTCGTGTCTCTCTGAATTCTCTCCTTCGTGACCCTGATTTTGTCTCAAAAGCGTTAATTCGAATACGGATCGAGCCAAAACATTATAATATATAGAGCAGTTTACATTTTCTTATTTAATTAAACTATATTTTCGGATTTTATCGCGTTTATTTTAAACTAACTTTTTTCCAACGTTTTGAGCGGTTTACAGCGCCCATGGTCAAGGGATGATATAGCTGATGCGAAGCACCGACGGTCTGAGGAATCCGAAATATCCTAATTTTAACAGAGTAGACGACTGGGTTCTGCCAACAGCCTGGGATCCCATAATTAATTAAGTTAAATCCAAACCCAAGAACATAACTGCAAGACTTCAACACACTGCTAGGTCAATCTGTTTAGATCGAACCAAAACAGATAGTTAAAAGTTGAAGTAGCCTGGATTGACTATGACTTTGTGACGTCTAACATCTCAGTCCACCCGTGAGCATGCGTGCTGTAAAGCGCTCGAAACATCGGGATATAGATTTATTGAATGTACTATACATTTATATATACATTTCGCGTAAATATAAGAAATCATTACATATTCTTATTATTTATTAAATTGGTGTAGTGGTGAGTAAGTAGTCAGAGAAGTTAGTGATATACATACATTTTAACAAATTTTAGTACGACATGCCGGATTTAAAGCTTGCGCACACTTAAATAAAAAACATAAGATTCTTAATATATAAAATAATATTTAAATAAAACTGTCGTGCTCATTAAATTATTATATTATATAACGTGCAGTATCTATACTAAAGCAACTAAAACTACATCATTACAATTAAGTAACATAAAATAACAACACATACTTACTCGTACTTGAATTCTTATACAGGAATCCATTACCTCCGCTGTGCCAGCCATTCAAAACAAAACATTCACAACAATTTAAATATAAATAGTAACTAAAACATTTAAAAGTATAACAGACATAATTAAAAAATCTAAGAATACTAGACAATATTTCGCAACTGCGCTAAATTGTCTAGTATGCAAGACTGTCACTAATATCCGGATCGTTGTTTTTGAAAACCTGAAAAGCCTTAGATAAAAACAAATAAAAAAAAGTACTTTCAACAATTGCCCGAAGAGATATCATGTTTTTTATACCACTCAAGATTTCAAAAAAGCACTGTAAAATATAGTTTGTGGAATTATTTAGTTAACATTATTTAGTAGTTATTCAATAATATATTTATGAGTGACAGAAGACTGCATATTTAGTAGGATCTCTCAACTTAACATTTCATCATCATTAGCCTAGTAATAGTCCATTGCTGAACATAGGCCTCGTCCAAGATAGGAAGATTTGCCGTAATCACCACGCTTGGCAGGCAAATTGAAGATCGTAGTACCAGATGACTCGCACCTCAGACGGGAAGCGTCTGAGGTGCGAGTCACGGATTGTGTTTTTGGGATGGACTTTTTTCGGGATGGTTATTCCGCCACCTATTGGATGCCATGAGATTATCGACTTAGTCGACTCTTCACGACTTTTGACTCGGACGACTTTTCAATTTTTTTGTTTTAGATGTTAACTGTCGTGCCATAAGTGGTGGCAGCGTAAGAAAATCTTCCATGGGTGTCGTAAAAGTCGACAGAGGAAAAATTAAGAGAAGAAAATTAAGAGAGATGGGCAGCAGCATTTTCCTGAAACATCTGAATAAATAAACTGCGATTGCTAATCCACCTGCCAAGCGTGGCAACAGTGGCAAACTCCTCCCAAAATGAGAGCTACAAACTTGTATTGTGGCAATCTATGGAAGAGGCCTTTGTTCAGCAGTGGACTAGTAATAGGCTCAAATGATGATGATGGTGATGATAGAAAAGTGTGCTGAACTAAAGTAAAGACTGGAATAATGAACGATAAAAATTCACTACAATAGAAATCTCAATATTTGTTCTAAAATAGGTAATGAAATATAAAAAGTTGCAACCAGACGATATCCGTAAAAAGGTGTGTACTTTCGGACGAAAGCATTAAAAAATATATATAAATAGGCCTTTGAATTTAAAAAGATTGAAACTTATGAGCTTTTTATAAGAAACGTGACTATTTTCCCTCGCACCCCAAAGGAAAGATCCTAAGTTTATACGCCATATATGGCACTCTTTATAATATTTACATTTTTAAGCTTCTATGTAATATTTAAGCCTTTTAGAATTCTAAATGATAAAAATTGTAGCATCTAATGTATTCAATAAATAGTCACAAAAGAAATTACACAGACGTATTGGGCTGTTGCTTAAAAAAATTCACATACATACACATCTTTCGTTTCTTCTGCTTTAATTAATGTTTTCATACAAGATCGTTGGTTGCAGTCATTTTTGACGTGGCACTCTCATTACAACGACTGCGATGTGACCGTGATACGTTTACCTACGTCACTTTTACAGGCTTGCTCATTTATACTAGCTTCATAAATCTAGTTCATCTTCCTTCTATCCTCTCTACGTGTCCAAACCATCTAAGCATCCCTTTAAGTATTTTCAATATAACTTAACATATTAAGCAACTTACTCGTATAACAACAAACTCATGTTAGGGAAATAGTTAGATGATTGTCCAATAAAAATGGTTAGAATGGAAAAAATATTGTATATAGGTTAATAGAAATTTTTATAGTTTTAAAAATTGTAAACACATAATATAAATAAACAAACCTAGTCATGTGTGATTATGTTAATTAAAAATAATATTATCTAACCACTGACACAGCACGAATTTGTTATTAAAAGATGCGTACCTAAAAATAATTTTCCTATTATGTTATATTGAATATCCTTAAACAACACTGATAAATGTTAATTAATTCTGGGACAAAGGGAACTTTCAAATTATCAAAACAAACACTGTCGCCATTCCTCTGAATAAAACATTATCGAAAGCAGTTTATGTAACAACCCATACAAAACAAATTTGGGTAGAAAGTAATTGATAAATTATATATTTATGCTGAAATAGTTTACATTTGCAAGTTTTTTTCTTATGGCCTGTTTATATTTATATATTAAGAATGATAAGTCTAATTTAGTATTAACATCTTTACATGAGATAGTTATGAACGTTCTCTATCGCCTTCATTAGTCTGTTAATAAACAATCACCGGTGATGGACATTGGCCTATCTAAGAAGAAAGATCCTTAACAAATCATTAACACTATTGGCGTGCGGCTTGGTGATCGCAGTTTCAGGTGCTGACGGCAATGGTTTTTTTTATAGGAAAAAGTAACGAGACGAGCAAAACGTTCATCTAAGGGTAAGTGCATATGAGACTAAAAAACTGAGGTATCTAGATGACTGGCGCAGTGTGGTTCTACAAAGAAATGTTCTGGAGGACACCGTATTTGTTATGGGCAGACATTGCACTTACCATCAAGTGAAAGTTTCCACTTCATCCAAATAGTTCAGTGCCACCCAGAATATTTCGGTGTGATATCACACCGTGCCAGTCATTCGAAACATCAGTTTTTAAGTCTCTTTTGCACAGTAATAACACTTAACTATCAATGTTTGTCCAACCAAAATACAAAAATGTTTACACAGCTTGAAGACAGCATAACTGATACTGCGGTGGTAACTATCTAGACGGGTTCATGATCACCTTAAATTGATATACAGCCTTATTAAAAGAATTCACATAAATTTTCTAAATACATGAAAATATACAGAGCAACTAAACGTTTGGAATGAAAATATTATGAAAATACAATGCTCTAAAATAAAGCATCGATGTTCGCCCGTCGTGATAAGGGTACAGTTTTAATTGTACTCAGATATCAAGAGACAAAGGATTTGTTGCGACGAACTACAATTGGGGACAACGCTTAATAATGAAAAAGCTTTGATTGCAAGCGAATGTCTTGTGTTCCCGACCTAACCACAGCTCCTAACTATTTTAGATACGTGCTACATGAGTGAAGACATGAAATTTAATTTTAGTCTGTCTTAAGTTAATAACGATAAATCATCGTTATTAACTTAAGACAGACTAAAGAAGACTTTTGTTGCAAAAAAAGTTATTTATGTTTTATAGAACTATAATATTATATTTATCTATTCATTTAGATAAGGTAACAAATAGTCATACACAAAAAAGATCACAAGCAATGATTCCAAAATGAACTAAAGTACCATAAAAAAACAAAACTAAAAAATTATTATGTAAACACCATAAGTAACAATAAATATAAATCATAAAAATCTATTGACTTAAATGAAATATCTTGCTGTACTCTGTTGGTAATTAGAATACAGAAACCCGAATCGATAATCAAGTGACTTTTTCTTCTGTACTCTTTCGAGACGGCATTTATGAGTGGTATACTCGTACTGAGGACTCCACACTACACTTCCAAATTCTAAAACACTACGAAAGAAAGCATTATAAAGCAGTTTCATTGTTTTTACCTCAGTAAAAGGCTGCCCTACTCTAAGAATTAATCCTAATTGTTTATGTGCCTTAGTGACTATATTGTCGATATGTGTATTGAAGTTTATCTTAGCGTCCAAAGTAATTCCAGGATCTCGGATGGTAGAAACACGTTTTACATTTTAATTACCAATTTTATATGTATAAAAAATTGGTTGATTTTTACGGCTAAATGTAATACATATACATAACTGGTGGTAGGTACTACCGCAGCACCAGTTATTTTCCCGTCAAACAGTAGTGTATAAATGTGTGTTTGAAGGGCGCTAAGAGCTAGTGTAATTACTAGGCAAATAAGAATTAATAATCGATGTCTCTGGGTGACGAGCGCAGTGTGGTGCCACACAGAAAAGTTCTGGTTGGCACAGCATTTGTCACGGACAGACGTTGCACTTACCGTCAGGTGAACGATTTGCTCATCTTGTCTCTTTCTTCTTTAAAAAATATAGTAATATTAATTTACTACAGTAACAGAATATATAACATTTTCATATTTTACTCGCGGATATTAGTAAATTAACTTCTTTTCTTTTGTTGTAATGGATTTCCGCAAAGTAGTACCCGATTCTGTAAGTTGATTAATAGAATATCAGAGTTAGAATAAGTACTGCAGTAAGTTTAGCGCTAGTAGCCTAATGTTTTAGGGTACGGACTGCGAACCGTGAAGTCGCAGGATCGAGCCCGCCATTCGACTATTGACGTGAACCACATTCTACTCGAACACTATTCCAATTTAACTACAAGCTTTGAAGTTAAATTGGAATAGTTAACACGAATATAATAGCATTGCTGTTTCTTCTTCGTATTCTTTTTTTAAACAGGTAATTTATCAATGCTAATTTGTGAAACATTTTAATGTATTGCTTTCAAGTTTTCTTTTGATCCCTAAGGTTGACTGATATAGAATTGAAATAGCAACAAAGCTATTTTATTTACTTACTAAAAAATGCTATTTTGCATATCAACATACATATACAATTATCCAACCACGAGGCCTAGTGGTTTAGCGGTCGAGCTTTCTACGCGCAGGGTTCTAGGTTAAATTCCCAGTCGGAGCCCTTGTGCAAAATACAATTCGTTGGTTTTCGAGCTTTGTTTTGTTGTGAACGTGCAATTTTATGTCTGAAAACGCACCCGCGATATGCGAGCTATACTGGATATTGCAATAATGATTTCTTATATTTACGCAAATATTATACATTCAATTACACTAAATTTACGGCTTTCATTGCGATTAATTTTATCATTATTTTCCCGACGTTTCGACGCTTTACAGCACCCATTTCCAACAAGTCACGCTTGGACTGAGGTCTCAGGCGTCCTCATGTCATAATTTACCTGGGGTAACTTGAGCTTTTTATTTGCTGCGTGAATCCTGAGCTGGTGGTAATACATAAATCGGGTAAATAATACTACAATTTAACATAATGAAAGCCGTAAATTTTGTTTTATTAAAATAATTGGCAATATTTATATAAATATCAAATTAATGAATTAATGTATTCATTCTTAAATGTCTTGTTTATCCCTATCCATAGTAATTATCTCCTATAAGCTAACCTTAGTAACAACGCGGTGGCAGGCCATGCGCCTGGGTCCAGCTACCAATTTTTGTAAAGTTAGTCTCTGACTTGACTTCTGTGGCGTCTATGACTTATTCAGATTGACTTTTACAACAAACTGTAAACTTTTACACGTCGTTCATCTCGTCGCAACTGAGGCTCGTCAATATTTAAATTGGCTTTAATGCCTACAGTTAAGGTAATAGGGTTTTACGCTTTCAGGAAAACTAAAGTATATTTTAATGTAAAACTTTCGCTGCCTCTGTTTTTGAGCCCTTCCTTCGTAAATAATCTTATGAATAGACATCAAGTACGGCGTAAACCACATTCGTTTAGTGATTTTCTTTATTGAATAAAATGAAGAGACGAAAAAATCGTTCACTCGATGATCGTTCAACGTCTGCTCGTAACAAATGCTGTCACACTCGCTCGCCACCCCGAAACATCGGTTCATAAGTCTCAAGTGCTTGTCGTAATTACGCTTTGCTTGTTCTCAGTGCCCTTCAGATGGAAACACAGTAATGTTTGCACAATATTGCTTTACGACAGAATAACTGGCCCAACGATGGTACCTAGACAGATTCTTGCACAGAAATCTTACCACCAGTAAAAATCTGCGGAACTGAAAGCAAGGCTACACGGACACGGTTATCGCTAAGTCATGCGTCATTCGAGTCAGTGAGCGAACGAGTTAATGCACGGAGAATATTTCTTCAGGCGTTATTGTAACCTTATTTACTACTAGCTGTTTACCGCCCGCTTCGCTCGGCGTAAATTAAAATTAAGAAATTATTGCTCTTTGGTTCACAATTTCAGAAATAAACTATTTTTAAAAACGTTGTCTGTACGACGGTCTGTCTGTGTGTTCCGGCTAATCTCCAAAAATACTGAATCGATTTTGACAGGGCTTTCAGTGCAGATATCTGAGCTGATGTTATAAGGACTAACTTAAGCTACTTTTATATTAGAAAAAGGTTTAGGGTTCCGTGCAAAAAAATCCATACTTTCTAAATTCTAATTAACGTCAAGCGAAGCGGGCGAAAAACGGCTAGTTACATATAAATTGAAGTAGCCATTGCAATGCATTCAGAACATTAGCTAACCTATGGAATGTTACGGCCTCTAGTTAAAAAACATTTATATTTTTATGTACATTTCGTAGATAGTAGACGGCGGTAGTCCAAAAAAGGTACACAATACTGGCACGGCGGTGGACCTTCCCTATGCCCGGTTCCTATGTTCTACAAAACGAGTCGTTTTCCATAATACGTAGTAATTGAATTTTCTACGAAGAGTTCGTCGAACGAACATTCGTAACTGACACATAAGATAAACAAGTTGAGTAACATATCGCAACGCCTCCTTACTATGTAAGTAATAAACGAATAGTAGCTGTTACTAATAATTGTTCCTTAAATATATAAACCGGGCACTAGACAGGTTCCTTTATAGAAATACCACCAGTAGTAGCCGCTTTCTGAGTCGGTTTAAGCTGACTAAAGAGAGTATTTTAAACCAATGTAATATTGAAGTTCTCCAGGACAATTTTCGACCGCAGCGGCAACTACCGAATACCGTTGGAAAGTATCAACTGCGCAGGAGATATTATAGTACCACAAATGTACGGATAAACACAGAGGCACTCACTGATCCTAACGTGCCCGTGACCGATTTAACGCTCATGTGATAAAATCGGGGGTAGGCTAAGATGCAGTGTCAGAATCACGAAAACTAAAAATTGGCGTTTTTGCACAAATGTTGGCTTCGGTCTCATTTGAACCCAGGATCCGCACTCCAACTACTAAGCCACACGAGTTAATTTGACGTATGGTTACGGCGAAGAACCACTAAATGTCATTTCGTGGGTTCTGTAAGAGTCGACAGAGGGGAATGCCAGAATACATATTTTTTCCGAAATTTACGACAATTACTACTTTACTATATTTTGGTCTTCCAACAGATGGCGGAATAAAAATCTCGTAGAAACCCAGATCGAAAGTACATAGACAGGTGAAGGGCGACAACATTTATAGTGCGAGCATTCTGGTACTCGCCAATCCGCTTGCCAAGCATTGCGATTATAGCAAGACCTCCCAACTTCGGAAAGGCTGGGAAAGTATATCAAAGTACATTAAAATGTACACAAGGACATAAATGTTCGTAAGTCTCATAAAACATAAAACATAAAATTCTGACCGAAAATTCACAAAATAATATGCTCACAAATACTTTTTTATTTATTGACAGGTTCTTACAACGTGCACTCCATGTTAGCTGAGCGCTTGTGAATCTGTTGGATGCGAGCACCGATAGATGTTCCGTTGGAATTAAATTATATTAGCCTCGAGCCGGGAACACTTGTAGAGCCTTCGACATAAGTTTTACACGGAAGCTGTGTAGACGTTTTCATATATTTACGAACACCTACGTAGCTACTCGTATATTTGTTTATTTATTTTGCGGCTGCCTGACGTAGAGTCTATAACACTTGATAATGTCTCGTTTTTTTCGACGAAACACGTGTCATAGTCTCGGCTTCAGTAATGTGTATTGCCTACTGGTAGTGTTGCAGTGGTGGACGGTATCTGGAGGCGGTTTCCAGGGGCGATATTGGCGGTACTGGCCCGCTATTGTGGGAGGGCGGGCGGTACTCTTCAAAAAATCGGTAATATACACCATATTATAATTTGCATGCGGATCTTAGCAAACTGACTTTCTAAACTTTATTGACCGTTATTATTTGGCACCGTGGAAATTCTTTTTTATTCTCTAAAATGAAAAATCAGCTTAAAGGTATACAGTTATCATCGGAAGATTGGCTAGCAGCGTTCGGGCAGGATGTAAAGGAGGTGCCTGAGCCGGACTAGAAAGGGTATTTCGGTATTGGTTCAGACGCATGAAACTATGTTTAGATACTGATGTAGAGTTCTTTGAAAGTTGGGTATTAAAAAAACTTTCCGTGTGGACCTGTGCGCTCAAAATTGTTCCTGAACCCCAGCTGTGTGATTACGTGCCAAAACGTTGTTTGAGGAGAATAAGGGTTTCATCAGCACAAAATAAAAAAGTAATTTTTTAAAAAAGTTAAGTAATTTGTGTAAGGTCCGCGCCATTTTCATTTGAAGTAGTCCAGTACTCCCCTGGGTTTGTGCGTGGCTCGAGTAAAGCCGTGGTTATATTTCTAGATGAAACTTGCCAGTAATGCTGAAGGGGCGCCGGTGAACAAACGATCACGGCGATGTCACGTTCAGTTAGCTGGTGTTCAACGGATGTCTGAAACATAGTGTCTGAAACATAGTGAGGTTGGACCTTTGACCACTACCGAAGATGTCAGAAGCTATCAACTGCGCAGGAGATATTATAGTGCCACAAGTATACGCGCAAATACATGGGCACTCACTTGTCCAATCTACCCGTGCCCGATGTAACTCTCAGGCGATAAGGTCGAAGGTAATCTAGGATGCGGTGTCAGAAACACGGGGACAATTACAATGCAACCAGACCCGAAAACCAACAATTTGTGTTGATGCACAAATGTTGGCTCCAGCTGGGATTCGAACTCAGATCGAAGTCAGGTACTCTGACCGCTAGGCCACGCGATCGTGCAATTATTGGGCATATAAGACTAAAGAACCGATGTCTCAGAGTGACGAGCGCAGTGAGGTGTCATACAGAAATGTTCTGGATGCACAGTATTTGTTAGGGGTAGACGTTGGGCTTATAATCAGGTGAACGATTTGCCGTCTCGTCACTTTCTTAAATAAAGAAATAATCAAATCATCCACTCTTCAGTATTTAACTTCTCGGTGAAATTTTATATGCTGAATTTCGAAAAAATGTAATCCTCTTACAGTAAACGAATATGTAAAATTATTAGGGAGTAATTGATTAAAGATATCCAATACATTACTTAGATCATCTTATAGATCAATTCAAAGGTTATTTTCAAAGGGAAGTTATTGAAAGTGAATTACTGTTAAATACCAAGATTCGATGTTATCACTATTAATTAACTAATGTAAAAATATACTAAGTGTAATTAAACGATGTGAATGGATAATCAAAACTACTAATTTAAGAAATTCTAGTTTTGGGTTGCCGTGGATACCACCTTATTACTTATGGATGTCATAAATGTCGACGAATGAATAAAATAGAATAGTACAGAATAGAAAAATGGATATGCACTTAAAAGAAGCGTAGAAAACTAGCGTAGAAGCCAACCGCTTTACCGCGCCAGCTTTGAAATGGGATTGGGCAGATCACTTATGTCGGAGTTATTCTTTATGCAACGCTCCGGTTACCAAAAGAAGAAAAAAGGCGCCGATAGCGACCCAGGAAAAAGCGGCGAGAGGATCTCGATGCTTTCAATAATGAATAGATGCTTATTAGCCAGTACAGGAACAAATAGAAGTGAATATGGCAGTGAGAATAAAAAAGGTTAATAAAAATTATCAGTGTACACACGAGCAAAAAGTGAAAGAGTTTCAAATGACGTCGACTTTTAAAAAAAATATATGATTACTGTAACACCCCGATATCAGTTTTAAAGAATTTACTACTGGACATTGGCTGGTCCCAGTTGGAAGGATTTGACGTAATCGGCACGGGTGGTAAGCAGTTTAGCGATCGCTTTAACAGACTTGTCTTAATCTGCTGTTTTGCTTACGAGACAGTGTAATGTACGCCTGGCATATTTAAGAGGGTCTCTCCGCTATTTATTATTTTGTCATTAAGAACGCAGTGTCATGCCTGCCACACAGAAGCGTTCTACGTGACACAGCATTACTGGTGGTAGGATTCCTATGCAGGAACACACACAGTGGTAGTTATTCTGCCGTGAAGCAGTGGTGTGCAAATATAACTGAGTTTCGGTCTGAAGAGTCAGTCCCCTGTAGAATGTGCTTGTTTTGTCTGTAAAAAAAAATGATAAAGTTTTTGTCTAGGTACTAACTTGGAGTTCCAAGTCAGTCTTTAGTAGCTTATAGAAGTCGGTTAAAATTACTAGGGTAATCTTTTATTTATATGCCGTGCGGTGGCGCCATTAGAAAATCTGCCACCCCATTTCGGCCCATGGGTGTCGTAAAAGTCGATTAAGGGAATTTCCAGAGAAATCCTATGGCCTTCGATTAATTGCGGAATAACCATATTTGGCATATCAGACCTAAATTACCCTGTGTGACGAGCAGCAGCACCTAAGGTGCGAAGTACCGGGTACTACGATCGCCAATCAACCTGCTAAGCGTGGCGAGTTGAATAAGAAGAAGAAGAATATTTTATAGAACTTCAGGACGAGACGTGCAAGTCGTTGGTAACTGGTAAGCTTGCCCATACCATGTTTTGGTGTTACACAGAAGTCCTGTTTAGCACTGCACAGCGTTCGCACCGCCAACCTCACACATCGGTTCTTTAGTCAAACCGAAACACATGGGTGTTTGCACTCGACTATCCGACAGCAGAATAACTGGTCCTATACTATTGGTGATTCCTGTATTGG
>DWIA01000222.1:0-12370 GCA_018248195.1 Archon apollinus
GTACCTACCTAGACGGATTTCTGCATAGAACCCTACCACCAGACTATAGTTAAACTAATTGTTTATTTAATATTATTTAAGTAATATTTTTATGTTATTATATTTAAGGCGACTTACGTTTGATTTCTGGTCCTGGCATCGCTAATATTGGGTAATTATATAATAACAATGTAATTATATATATATCATATAGTTAGGTATTTGGCCTTAAGCGGCCAAAAATAATTACATTAAAACACATTGACTCCAGTTTTAATATTTATATAAAAGCTGGAGTAAATGTGTAATTCCGGCAGTAATGCTTAATGTGCTGAACTGTACATTCGATCATAAAAAATAAATAAAATACACTAGGAGAAGCACAAATGTTGACTATGGTTGGGAGTCAAATCTAGCACCACCGGTGTGGTAGTCAGGTAGTCTTAACCTCTAGGCCGTGCGATCGTAAGCACAAACAATTAATTACTTACAATTAGACAATAAAATTACACTAAACTAACATACATGTCGATCTTCTTTGTTCGAAAGTTTCGGGTATTATGATTAAGACAACGTTACTTTTTTCGAAGATTTGTGCACTGTTACTTAAAACACTCCGATTTTCCGATTTCACTATTACTAAAAGCCGCGTCTGATATCTGCGGTATGCGGCGGAAACACGGTTCACTTATATCATGCGAGGTAGTGTCTACCACCACAATACCAGTTGTTCTGCCGCCTAACAGTACTGTGTTTCTTTTGGATGAGCACTGTTGTTGGTGAAATTTCTAAAAATTTGTAAATAAATAACTAGCGTCTCTAGTTGACGCAATGCTAACACAAGACTTATAATTCATTTTGAGTGTCATTGCTATAGATAAGGGTAGACGTGGCAATGACCTTCAGGTAAAAGACTTGCTTGTATCCTTCCAATATCATAAAGAAATGCTTTTTTCTCAAAGTAAAAGTCGCAATGCCAGTTATTCTGTCATGAAGCCGTAGTGTGTAAGCATTACTGTATTTTCGTCTGAAGGACACTAATAGCTAGTGTAATTACCGGGCGTATTATATTTAAGAATTGTTATGTCAGGATGACGTTCGCCCGTGTTATGATTGATACAGTATTTGTTATGGACAATAAAAAGAGAAAGACGTATCTGAATATTACTGTAACTTAAAATAATTCAAGAGATTTTTCATAAATGTCCTTTTATAATACTCTGTATTGAAATCGTTTTTAAAAGTTCACACACTTTAGTTCATTTCAAACAGTAGTCTGTAAATGTCGACACTCAACGTTGCACTGAAAAGTCTAATCGGTTGAATGGATGGCCGACCAATGTAACACATAGTCAGGCGAACATATTTTTTTAAGTGGTTCACCTTTATTCGTGTATCAATTTACTGCCACAATTTATTTACTTAAAAACGAACTTACAAAACTAGCTAGCATACAAAATTAGATTTTGTGTCAATTATTACTATTAGATTCTAATGGTTGTCATTTTGATGCAAGCAAGTACCTTATATACTCGTAAGAGGTTACTGGCTGATGAATATAATATTAAAAAAATACAAGCATTGAGATAAACACAGCTTTAAGGCCTAGGTTTATTCTGTGTTTATTATAACTTAACTTTTAGGGTCATGGTCAGAAGCACCTATCAAGCCTTTCTCCAAAAACAAGTTCACAGTGACATAAACCATGATGCCGAATAAATACACGCGCGAACCACTTTTGGTGCAACACTTATACTCGTACGATAATACGGAACAGTGAATCAATACTATCGTACAAAACTGAGAATAGACCCAATAATTAATATATCCAGTGGTCCGAGTGGAGGCGGTTTAAGAGATATACTCGTACTAGGCCTCCTCATCCCGTGTAGGTAGGTAGGCTTTTTATCCAGAAATTTGTCTAAGTAGGTGCCACCGCCGTGTCAGTTATTCTACCGTCAAGTCTCAGTGTGCAAACATTGCTATTTCGGCTTGAAGCACACTGATGGTGAGTGTAATTACTAAGCATATAGACTAAAAAACTATACGATACGAGTGCAATTTGAAGGTTCGGACCGGTGGTGAAATAACCATCTCGTAAAATTGCAAATGTAAAAAACATTACTGGACGGCGGGCAACAGCGTTAGGAATCTGGAATTGTGAAAACTTATCCGATTGCCAAGTGTGGCGATTACACCAAATCCTTCCTATTTGAGGGAGGGCTACGTCAAGCAGTGCGATATTAACAGGCTGATGAAGAAAAATAACAGTGATATCCAGTAACGTAAACTATTTTGTCTGTTTCGTAAATATTGGTTTCAAACAATTAATTTTAATATAAATGCACACGTATCTATCAATGAAGGTACCGCCGCAATGCCGGTTATTCTTTCTTCAAAGAGTGTGTAAACATGACTAAAATATTCATATGATAAATTAATATTAAATATAAATTGGTGAACACGTCTAAAATTGTTCTGCAATTTAAGTGCTTATTTACTACATGATAACGTTGAAGGAAAACATTTTTTGTTGTTAACTGAACAAAACCTGATGACTAAATCGACCCCCTTAGATCAGCACAGACCTCTTTCGGAATCTATGATGTAAACGAACGTTAGGAGTTCATTCAGAATCAGTGTTTTTAGTAAGTTTCTTCGAATAGGTCATCCTTTCCCTTTTTGCGTGTCTTTGACGTCCATCAAAAGTATACAAAGAGATTGAAGAGAATTTGGTTGTGAAAGGCTTGAATACTATCTTCGGCCCCATTGAACTTATTTTTTTTTACTACCGATTTTAGAAAATCTGTTTAGCGGAGTTTCATCTATTTGTAAAGCAATACGAGCTTTCAAGAAAATTTCAAGCGTAACATTAGAGAAACAAAAACATCTAAGCAACTTAAATATATAGTATATTTATTATTAATAGGTTTTTAAATGATATACTTACAGTGTGTTACTTACATAGTTTCATTGTATATTTAATGTACTTCGAAGACACCGTGCTAAAATCAGAAATTTGATTGAATAAATTCAATTATTTTTCTTAGTTATTTACTTACATTCAGAGAATTTAATCATATTTATAAATAAAGTAGTGCCCATCTTATATATAAAATGGAAAACTATGGATACAAACTTTTTATATATGTCCTGTATATGGAAGTAATTTACAAATGCATTGCATATGCATAAATAGACGGACACGGAATAATTGTCCATAGGACAGACTTATTTTTCGTGTATGGGTAATAAACGGCTTAATATGCCAAAACTTAAACTTTTTGATTGAAAGACTCTGCAGTTTTTTGGGATTTTGTCGATACATTTCTCCATAAAAGTTAGTGACTCTGTGAAGTCGAGTAACCGGCATTAATACTTTGTGCTTGTTCCGGGTATTTACATTATGAACATCACTATTTTTATTAAACTGATTTACGTCTTTATGTACATATATAACGTTCTTGTAGACATATTGTACTGTGAAATATTGTGACGTCGGGGTTATAAACTACTTTCTTCAAAATTATCTCTAAGAGATTATTTAGAGCCAAGATATGATCTTGCTCCAAAGTATAACTCTTATGGCTTTCTCTTGAAAAACAAAAATTATATCTGCTACGTTAGTCGCATTCCCCCATAGTACAATACCACAAGACATCATGCTGTGGAAGTAACTAAGATAAAGTAATCTTGCAGTTTCAAAATCCACAAGTTCCTATTTTTTACAGCATAAGCTGCGGAGCTAAGTCTACTTGCTAGTTTAGACATGTGCGGGCTCCATAAAGTCGACTATTTCTTTATTTAATAATGTTTAAGTAATTTTTAACAGTTGTTAATTAATACTTAATTAATTACACACAACAGTTATACTGAGATACAAACACATTATTTACCTTTCATACGATATTTTTATTGTAAACTCAGCAACTCCCCGATTGGTATAGCCCGACAATAAAGCAAAGTTTGAATTCAATTGCAGCCTTGAGTGACAGTGAGGAGGTAGGCTCGTTGTTTAATTTTACGTTTTTTTTAAATACCTTGCCACACTATAGGTTGTCTGCTGCCTTGTATTTACAAGAATAATACATTTTAAAGAATAAAATTGAATAAAGGAAATAAAGTTAATTTGCTAAGATTCGCATGCAAAATATAAAATGGTATGTATTACCTTTTTTCTATAATATTACCTAGTTTTTAAGAGCACTTCCTCAATGGCGTGCACAAGTAAACTAACACTGCTACCAGGAACCGCCACTAGATACTCCCCACCCCTACTAGTATTACTTCTACTTGTAGTAATCACTGGGCATACAAGATTTAAGAATTGATATCTCTGGCCAATAGGCACAGTGTGGTACTATATAGAAATGTTCTGGGTAATACAGCATTTGTTATGGGCAGATGATTCACTTTCCATCAGATGAACGTTTTGCTTGTATCGTCACTTTATTCAAAAAAGAAAAATGTAATCAAGTAAATTTACTAATAAGATTTGCATGCAAAATTAATAAGTATTTTACGTGGGAGCTAGAATTGGTCAAATTGGCTACATACATTAATGGTTTTGTAATTTGTTATGCAGGATTACATGTTTCTTGGTGACAGCTAGCTACTGCTGCCTAATGCCAGAATACGTCGGGTTTGTAACATCATTTTGGTGGTTAGTATATTCTCTGTGTAAAAAAATAACGGTAATGATTATGTATTAACAAATTATTAACTTCATTGGAGTACGTAATTCATTAGTAAAATCAAAAGAACATGTGATTGTATTTTTTTGGTAAAAATAAGTCTTTTCAAAACAAATCATTACAAAGATCAATAATGTCTATTTTTATACGTGTCAATGTCGAATACGGACCTCAAATGTAGTAGGGCCCTCATACATACAAACATACATCAGGAATTATAAATTCTAAAAAGTTAAACGCGACCCCTTCTTATTGGTGGCACTACTGCTTTATAGCTACTTAAGGTTCTACTCCGGTGTCAGTTAATCTGCAGTCAAACAGTGGTATGCAGACACTGCTGTGTTTTGGTCTTAAGGGCACTGATAACTAGTGTAATTACTGGGCATATGAGACTTCAGAAGAGTCTCGGAGTGTAGAGAGCAGTGTGATGACAAACTCTATGGCCTATTTCAATATACTATTTCAATAATAACTTTACTAGACTATTAAAACAGTAAAATGCCATCTCGCCTCGCCCGGAGGTTGTAGAAAAGTGGAGCCTTACATAAAAGAGGGTAATTAAGCGCGAACATAATGCCATAAAGGCATTGTCTATCCATCAACCCAGAATGTGGTGATAAATTATGGTGGATGCACCGTTTGCTAAATTATTCAAAACAATGTTTTATTTAATACTTGTACTACTCTAAACCGTCATTAATTGGAGAAGTCGGATAATACGATTAAATCAGATTTAGTTTGAACATAGTCTTGCAAATAAACTGGGGGAATCTTAGTCCAGTTTATAATTCACTTCCTTAATTATAAGATATTCCATTTGTACTAATCTAACAAATGGAATATCTAATAATTTAGGAAGACAGACGTATCATGTCATAATTATTAACCTTTTCACAGCTGAAAACGGTGCGGTTGTCGCACTGGCTAAGCGATTGAATTATAATTGAATTATCTGAAGACGCAACTAGCATACGAGATACTACTATGCATATAGATAGCACGGGGCAACATTTTTTGCAAGATTAAAAAAAAAAACATTTTATAGCTTTATTAATTTTGCAAATTACGTCAAGTTTAGAGATACATTGAAAAAACGCCAACATGGCAAACACTATAACAAACGACACGCGCCGATGTGGTTACAGCTTAATAATAATGTTTTACAATTTATATGAACGCTTAACAATTTTTTTTTTTTTATTTTTTTTTTATATTATTTATTTGGTTTACCAGCAATTGTTACATTTATACATTCATTATTACTATTTGTACACAGTATATTTCTACTAATTGTACACAGTATATTTCTATAGCTAAATGCACAATTAATTAAAGGTAAACACCACATGCGAAGTATCAAGTGACACCAATAAGCTTAACAATAACAAATGTGTACAGAATACAATTAAAAAAAAAAAAAGGTAGTGAAAAAGAGTTTTTTAAAAATTTTTGAGACTTAATTAAAAATATATATGCTATACGATTAATCTACTCATCGACAATGGTTTCTTGCAAGTGCTTACGAAAGGTATTGAGACTAACAGCATGAATATCAGTTGATTTTCCGTAATTATTCAAAAGTCGGCTCGCTCTGGGGACAAACGAGCTTGAGCCCAATACTGTTGTGCGTAAAGGTGGAACCAATGGTTGGATTTGGGTTCTAGGTAGCTTATTCGGTACATTGAATCTAAATTTACTTAACAGGTTAGGACAATCTATTTTATGAGGTAAGATGTAGGATACTCCTACGACTAAGAGTGTTTGTCAAATTTTATTATATTGTAGAATGTGACGAAATGAGCATGAATGTGAAATCGTTCACCTGATGGTTAACACAACGTCTCATCATTAACTAGCAGTTGACTGAGAGCTAATGGGTATATGAAACTTAAGAACTGATATCAACTTGATATTTAAAGTAAAAAAAAGTTCTTGAACGTCATCGTATTTTGTTATTTTTACGTAAACAATCAATATTCTAGGGGGGCAGGCCCGCCCCTTTGATGCGCCAATGCCTATATCATGGAAGTAACGTGCGACGCAGAAAAATCTTAGACATAGCACTAAATGAGCGGACAGTACAATAAACCCTAAATACAATAATAGGAACTATTTATTTGATACACAGGTGTGCAGGCTTTTGTATATATTCTAAAATAGCAACATATGTATTTCTGATGATATTATTTATTTCTAACTTATCATTACTTTAATATAACTCACTTAATAACTACAAGCAATAAAAAAGTAATGTTTCCAATAAAATCCGGTAAATGTTCGGCAAACGGGACCTTTTGTACAGGTATTGTCCCAGCACTAGAATTGAAATGGAAACCCTTTTTCCATGAAGCGAATTTAATATTTTCTTTGTGCCTTTTGATGAAAAAACTGCTTTGTGGGTCAGTTATAAACTTTTTTATTTAAAAATAAATTATATATAGCTAGCTATATTCCGTATAAAAAAATAAGATTTTAACTTAAAAGAACTTGTGTGGAAGAATATTCCTTCAATATGCAAATAATGTAAACTTAAGTTGTAGATAAAATTATTTATTTTACGTTACGTTGTTGTTACGTTGTATGTTACGTTGTATGTTATTGTATGTTACATTGTACAATTTCCGTCAAATTGTTCGAAAATTTAAAATAACCAATAATCAACTTTTGAAATCATAATAAATTTTCCATCTATTTAAATCCCAGTCAATAATCTTGGTAACAACACTGTACACTCGTACTGATTTTTGTACTTACACTGAGCAGTTAACAGTATGATGTTAAATATTCCAGGTGTCTTAATACTATACGTACAGATTAAAATGAAGCAGGGGAACTATTTTTATGTGAAGCCAACCAACTAATTACTTAAGTTATTCTACTTTCTCTACTAACAAAGTACTAGGTTACGGAGAGGTATTACCACCACTCAAGACAATGAAGACATGTGAAATTCGCCAACCCGCATTGGAGCAACGTGGCGTACTCTTCCCGGCTCCAAAACTCTCTCAGATATGAGAGGAGGCCTGCACTCAGCAGTAGAACATTTATATGCTGAAACTTTACTGTACCTCTTTGTCTGTTTAAAATTAGTCTCTTTAAATGTCTATGCTGAAACAATATTAAAGTGAAAGGCTTTAACATATCTTGTTTTTTAAATTTTGTGATTTATCACAGAGTATTTATTTGCTCTCCTGAAGAAAGAAGAAGACAGAAGATGACGGAGAGGATTGAGAGAGTTCGGTTCACTCTAAGTATGAACGCCAAGCATATTGCTTACAGTTTGGTGTTCTACCTTACAGTGAATCGCGCCTCTTTTGACAACAATTGGGTGGAAATGACGAAGACGAAATCATCAGGCTCCTGGTTCTTTAATATTGTTTATGAATATGATGAAATTGGTATATAATTTAAGAGATAGTATTTTATTTTTAAATAAATCGTACCTCAGACTACAATTTCTCCTGTATAGTAGGTGCGTTTTATTTACATACATCTCGCATGCAAAATATAACCAGACCCAGGACCTGCGGCGTAGAAGTCCGGCACTCAGGCCAATAGGCCACGCGGTCGTAATACATGTAGAATTTTTTAGGTCGTTTAGTTATTTTTTTTAATTTATTGCGTCATTTAAGATCTACACTTCATTTTTTTCATAGTAGACATCAAAATTCAGCACTATTTACACATCAGCGGGTAAACAAGGCCAACATTTTACCTCATTTCTAAAGGATACTTAAATCATTCGCTTACAGAATTGTAAAAAAAAGAAGACATAAGAAAAACATAATTTTATTAAAGTTACGAACGTATGCCATCAACATTGTAAGTTAAACATAATATTTTATTCCGTAGCAGTTTGCTTACATAAAATATTCAGTAAAGGTCGGTCGGAACATGGCAGAAAATTCAGTTGCATTTATAAAATGATGTGGCAACTTTTCGGAGCACACTGCGTATTTTCCGGTAGAGCGTCTACATTTCCCAATGTAAATATTTTATTTGGATCACAGAGAACGTGGCCGGTAATGGCATTACTAACAGATTTTCTCTCAAAGTAAACGTTGAGATATACTGAAGCGTAACTTCGTATTCGACTTCTGCTAAGTCTTACATCCTGATTTACTTCGTATTTGTACATGAATAAAAAAATAAGTACTTGTAACATTGAGCCGTGGAAGCTCAGGGGCTTGGCGCTCGCTTTAAATTTCATAGTATGTGAGCGACCTGGACCCAATTCACGGTACCGGCGCCACTAAAATTGTTAATTCCAATTTTAAGTAACCACGTGCTCGACGATGAAGGAAAATATCGTGAGGAAACCTGCATGTCTAAGGAATAAAAATATTTCTTGGACATGTGAAGTCCACCAACCCTCACTGGAGCATTGTGGCGGGCTCTTTCTGGCTCCAAAACCCTCTCAAAAATGAAATAAAGTCTGTACTCAGCAGTGGGACATTTATAGGCTGAAACTTTACTTTTACCTTTACTTAGTAAAACTATATATTTACGGATTTTATCGCGTATATTTTGTACTATTTATTTCCCGACGTTTCGGGCACTTTACAGCCCCCACGGGACTGTGAAGTCTGATCTGACTGGTCACAAGGGACCTGAGGTGTCAGATGACCCAATGTCATAGTCAATCCAGGCTACCTTCAGCTTATTTATTTTGGTCCGATCTACGCAGAATGAGCTAATTGTGCCTTGAAGTTTTGCGGTAGTGTTCTTGGCTTTGAATTTAATTTTATTAATTATGGGATTCGAAGCCGGTGGTATAACCCAGCATCTTCCCTATAGAAATTAGGATAATTTTTTAATTTCAATAGCCTCGTGAATCATTCTAGGTAGGAATCGGTGTTCTTTTGCAAGGATTTGAGGTCTGTAAAATCTGATATAATGGTTAGGATGGTCCAGAATATGGCCGCAGACTGCTTTTACTTGTTACATTTACATTCTTGAGTAACCGGATTAGCCGGTGTGTGTACTCGTAATGTCATAGTTTCAATTAACGTTCTTAAGAAAACCTTATGTAACAACTATTCATAGACCATTCTTCTATATAACATTATAAATGTGTGACTTTTGTAAAACAAATTATATTATTTTTTAAGAAATCTGGAAATAGAAAGTGAAAGCAATTTAGTTTTCGATGTAAAATTTTCTTGCTGCTCACCACGTTCTCGTTTAAGTTTCATCAGCTTTTGTTTTAGTCTTTTCCAGTTACTAGGTAAAGTTTGCAGTTCGCTTGCAATAAGAGGACAAAAACAGAGATTCAAGATTGAATTTTATAAAATTTCAATAATTATCTAAGTTATTTACGCGAACTGGATATGACTACATACTTAGTAATTTTTATGTAATTTTGTTATTATACAACGTTAGTCATTTACCCTTATCATTTTACCTTTAAATACTACTTATTTTTAATAAAAAGAGGAATGCAAAGTGTTGCAACTCATAGATTAATAACAGTGTTTGAGGATAATTTCGTTCAAGGGATGTTGTCAAAGTCAATTAAAAGAAATGCGAATAAAATCTAGTGGACTTCATAAAATGATAGAATAACCATAATCGGTGACGAGTGTCAGCTGGGGTGTTAGACTTCCTAATGTCATAGTTAATCCAGTCTACCTTCAGATTTTAATTATTTGTGTTAGTCCGATCTACGCTGAATTAGCTAACAGTACCTTGAAGACTTGCAGTGGTGTTCTAGGCTTTGGATTTAATTTTATTAATTAAAAGATAGAAGTCGGTGGTAGTAGTACCCCGCCATCGTTTCTATTGAAATTAGTATGTTTTTAATTTCAGTAGGGTCACGAATCATCCTAGGTAAGAATCAATGTTCTTCTGCAAGGCTTAAAAGTCTATAAAATCTGATGTAATAGTTGGGGTGATCTTAAACATGGTCACAGACTGCAGACTTCTTAGACCATTGGTGCTTCACATCATCATTACGCTGGTTTTAATAGATTTTTTTTGTTTGCCCTATGTAAGAGAGACCATATTCATAAACTAGCTGGTAAACTCCTGCATCTTGTAGAGGACTCTGGTAAAAACTGACTAATCTTCTTCGGCGGCTTGTATATTGTTCTTATAGAAGCCAGCTTGAAGATATAGCAAATCTTGTGTGTGACTCCTTTGACATATGGTAGTGACGAAAAGCGGGAGTGAGTCTAACCCGCGCGGGAGATTTAATTTTGGGATAAAAATTGGAACGTCTGGCAACGTTGACATCAGTGATTATTGTGCGCCACAACCTGGCAATAATAATAAGATTGTTGAGGTCGACTTTCTTTTAGAGTAAATTAAAGGTACATAAAATCCGCTGCAGTGTTGACACTAACAACTAAAAATTATTTCGTAATTCCTTACCTTCATTTAGGCTGTGCCTACTTTTATATATCATACAAAGCATAAAAAATTTTTGCGCTCATATGAAATAGCTCTTAGTGTAGTCGTAATTTTGCTTCTTAATGTAAATATAAATTGAAGAGTCCTTATAATTTACTATTTTGTCTAACCGCGATAATGCCCTAGGAAAATATAGATACCAGTGGAATATTATGTCCAATAAGATTCCTTGAAATTGAATTTGAAAATTATGACTGTTGAATTCCGCTTAGGGGATGCACTTTACTGAATAACATTCTAAATAGTCCTAGTGAGAAAGTATGCCTTGAAAAAGGATTGATTATATGCTAATGCACAAATTGTTGAAATTGTATATATTTCCTATGTTATAACGGCTCGTTTGGTATAGTGGCTATCGATTCCAAGCCCACAACCAGTAGCGCTACGGGTTGCGGGTTCAATTTTTGTATTTTATAACCTAAATTTACAACAAATATTTTTTAGAGTTTCTTTAAGAAAATCTTTTCTAAGAAAGTTATAAGGAAAAATAAAGATCCGCATGCATAACATGAAATGGTGTATTACCTTTTAAAAACTAGGTTTATTACCAAAACCTAGGTTTTTATTTTCCTTCTAATTTGATGTAAGCATTTTTATAACTTATAGATATTGTATCTTCTGATGTCTGATAACACAGCCACGACACCTGAGAAATACAGGTGTCGGAAAATTTTAAAGGAAAAGTTCTTAAACTATTTTAGTTTAGTGCACTTTTGAACTGCGAAATAAAACCTTCCCCTTATTAGAAAAAGAGAAATCCTCTGATATTTAATAACTTTAATTATTTTGAGCTTGCTTCAACCTTTAACAAAGGCACTGCAAATCTGTTTAATCCAATTTTATCGAGTTAAGGAAGCGTTCTTGTCTCTTCGCTTACGTTCCAGCCTTCAATTAGTCGTGAATCTCGGATATATTGATCTACGGCAGGACGGCTGATTTCCAATTAATATCTATATTACTATAATCATTCATTTACACGTACCTCGAATACTTACAACGCTTTATTTTGGTAGTTTTTTCTATATGTTCAAATAGTTTTTCTTTTCAAATTTTGCTATATATATATGCGACATGAACCTTGTTCAGAATTTAAACGAGCCGTAAGAAAGAACACCTTGTATTTTATGTATTTTTAAATAAAAAACAAAGCTACGCTGAGAAAGATAGCCGCAAATGTGACTAATATTCCAGTTAACTACTCCGACTTTGCTTCATATCTTGGGCTTAGAGATTTTTTTCAAGACATGAGTCGAATAGTGAGGTCAAGCCTGCGACATTTAATTCAC